>JAAEAF010006454.1:0-21671 GCA_011037195.1 Triatoma infestans | reverse complement strand
TTAGTTCCGGCCTTCGCTACCTAGGGCGCTACTAACTGTAGCTTCCCACTTTTCATCATGATGCTAGGACAACACCGTCTTTGCCCTCACGGGAATCGAACCCTGAATTCTCGCACGAAAGGCGCGTGGCTAGCCACTAGACCAACGCGTAAGGGCACAGAACTTTAAAGTCATGCAGATAAAACAAACAATAATGGAGCCACTTTTAAAAATTTTCGATATTTCTTCCAGATTCCGGATATTTGATTCTCGGCAAGTTACTACCCACTAAGTTTTATAATAAAATATAAATTTACCTTGATCCTTCTGCACTTGATGGATCCTTCCCAGGATATTATAAGAGAGAAACTACTAGAATCTCTCTGAAGTTGATTGATGAGTTGGGCAATGTAAATATAGGGTGTCCTTAACGCTGAAGTTTACTCCAGTATACCTCAATATAATGAGAACTGACTATTATCCTGGAAGTCTATAACCCAATACGTAGATCCTTGCGGTAATGCGATCAGCATTGTTCCCAAATATTCTTCACATTAATTGGTTATAATGTTAATTGGGTTATATTATTTAATAAAAGATCATGACGATGATTTGTTAACTTCCTCTGCACTTGTTAATGTTGCATTTTAGAATCCATAGCTTCATTCCATGGTTCATATGAATTTGTTCCTTGTTATTTCATTACTGTTCTTATATTTCATTCGCATATTGATTTTTTTATGGAAATCTGCCAATTCAGCACCAAGCATCAGTTTAAAATTGGTAACAATTTACTGTTATTAAAGCCACCTACTCTGTTTAGCTCTATCCAGTATGGAGACAAGCTAGCTGCCATTTCATTTCCAGAAAAACCCACAATGTGTGCCGGTACATACAGTATAAACGTGTCCGTTTCTAATACGATTTGGTTGTTAGGTACTGATGAAACTAGAAAAAAAAAATGAATTATAAATTACAATAGGTAATTGTTTGTTTACAGTTCAGCTGTTATAAAATTTATCTGAAAAAAAAAAATGATCGTATAATGAATATTTATATAACAGAAATGGTGAAACTATTATGAGATGTGGCAGTTGGACTAATTCGTTCTAACATATTTTTTAGAATATTGAAGACATTTCAGTTGAGAAAGGAGCTCTGTAACAATGAACAAAGGCAATTAAAATACAATAAAAATAAATAAAAAGTTATATAATCCTCACCGACACAAGCTTGCAGATTAACTAATTTATAAATATATACATACCTATATAACTTTTATCCCTTCCTCCTATATTTTTAATTATAATTAACAAAAAAAAAAAAAATTACATTATATATATTATTTTAATTAATATTTATTTCTTTTAATCAAACTATTATAACCACTTAATAAATTAGAAATTACAAAATAAAAGAAATTACCACACTAAGAACACTAAATCATAGCACTTTTCTTTTTTTTTATTAATTAATTAGCTTATAAAATTAATTAAAAAAAAAATCATAGCACCTATATTTTCAAAACAATTAAAAATAATAATTTTAAACAATCATTATAAAGCGTAATTAATGATTATTTCGTTACCACTTCTCTATGTAGTTGAACACCTTTATTAATGATTTTTTTTTTTTTTTTATTCATTTATTAATAGTAATTAATTGCCTTATTTTTTATTTAATAATACTTGGAACTCTTACTACCCTTAAACAAAAGAAATATATTGGTAGTGGTGGTTAGTGCTCTGTTTTTCATTTTTTTTTTTTTTTTTTATCCTCACAGTATATTTTTTCTTTCTTTCTCTCTCTTCTATATATAACTATCTTTAGTCAGTTGGTATATACACGGTCACAAAGCACGTATATATTCTATTTAACAGCAGCCATCTTTGAACACGTATTCACTGAATCCCGTGGCGCGTACTCTTTTGATTTTTAAACGTAGAATTTGTTATTTTTTATTTTTTTTATTTAATTTTTAGATTTGACCAACCATACCGCTCAAAGTGAATATGAAAACTATAAAATACTTTACTTCAAAAAAAAAAAAATATTATTGTTATTTTGAATAGTTTAAAATAAATTTTAACTTTAGGAAAGCGTTCAAGAACAGTGTCACACAGTTCAAGTAAATCATTCTAGAGTTTGGGGGTTATACGAGGTGTGTAAATTAAGTAATGAGATTGATTTTTTATCTTTTTTTTATTCAAATAAAATTACAATTCAACATTGTCCCCTTCAAAGTAACTACCTTGGGAAGCCACACAACGCTGAAGATGATTCTTCCATTCGTCATAGCAGTGCTGGAACTCGGATACTGGAATAGACTTCAGTTGGTCGGTTACGGCTGTTTGAATATTCTCCAATGTTCCAAAATGACGTCCCTTGAGGTGATTTTTCAATTTGGGGAACAAAAAAAAGTCACATGGACTCAAGTCGGGTGAATAGGTTCCTTTCCTTTCTGATGTTTTTTTGCTCTTGTGAAAGATTTTTCGGAACCATTTTTGCACAAATTTTTCTCATCCCCATTTCATTAGTCAAAATTTGATGAACGGTTGTGTGAGTCAAATTCAACTTTTCGCCGATCATTCGGACTGTCAAACGACGATCTGAACGCACGAGATCGCGGATTCTGCCAACATTTTCGTCGGTTCTTGAAGATGAAGCCTTCCGCTGCGAGGCTCGTCTTCAATTGATTCCCTTCCTTCTGCAAACGACTTAAACCACCTAAAAACCTGTGCTCTCGACAAAACATTGTCTCCATAGGCCTGGCACAGTTTTTCAAACGTTTCCGTTGCACTGTGCCCAAGTCTGAAGCAAAACCTGATGGCACAACGTTGCTCGTAATTGATGTCACTCATTTTTAAAACGCACTGAAAAACCTTGCTCACAAAAAAAGTCACTACGGACAGTGCAACAACTCTAGCATTTTCAAATTTGCACTGGACGTGTATCAGATGTTTACTTGCCCTACCACGCATGCGCCGCGTGTCCAGTGTTGCCAGATCGAACACTAGAAAATCAGTCTCATTACTTAATTTACACCCCTCGTATATGAGTTTTTTTCAAGTCTAAAATATGAAATATTGCTTTACTCTGTAGTAGTATAATATTGTGGCAATAATTATTCTACCAAAGAAAAAAAAAAATTAAATTAAATAAAATAGGATTTTTACAGAGATGGACAAAAAAAAATTATGTTTGAATTGTTCAATTTTAATTAGACACATTTAAAGATTTAGATAAAATCTATATGAAAATACATTTATGTAAGTTCTGAATTATTTATTTTTGGCTTGTAAATTTTTTCAAAATTCAAATTCGGAATTTCGGACAATTTTGAATAATTCTACTCAGCTTATTTTTTTTTTTGTAATTCAAAAAAAGGTTTTTTTTCCTACAACAGTTGAATAATATAACCGTCATTTCACTAAATTAGTGGCTAAAATTTTAACTTTTAATCTGTATTGATTAAAAGTAAATACAGTGTTGCAACTTTTCTATTAAAAAAACAAAAAAAAACATTAATATTTAATAAAAATTGTTAAAAATTAAATTTTAGTAAAATATAATTAGATTAAATCTTTTTCTTTTTTTTCTGTAACATTTTTAAATATCAGATAACATAATATAATTTTGCCTAATTTTAACCCTAATATTCTACAAACTTTCTGAAGCTAGATTAGATTAGATTCTGTGGTGGGATTGGCTCTTCAGCCTGCGCCACCGCGACCCCAAGGGTCTATTGTGGCACCCCTAAGTTGGAGACCCCTCACCAGCCCTGTCCTTTATTTGAACTTTGGAGTCTGGGGGAGGCTCCTAGGTGGTCGGTTAAGAGCACCCTCTCGAGTCCTGTATGCCTTAATAGATTTAATAGACCCGAGTGGGGCCCTGGCTGAGGATTGCAGGCGTCAGCTTCTCCTCTCCAAAGAGGCGACACCTCAGCCATACAAGCCTCTCGCACTGACATAGAACGTGCAGTGCTGTTTCCTCTTCTTCCTGACAAAACTTGCACAGGCTATCCATTGCCAGGCCCATGCGATGCATGTGCTTATCAAGTCTACAATGGCCAGTAAGAACGCCAACTGCTATCCTTATGGCCACCTGACCTAATTGGAGTAGTTCTGCAGTTAGCCTGGGCGAGTAGCTACGAATAACGTTTTCGCCTGCCTTTGGCCTGGTGTTTTAGCCCCCCATTCTCTTGATCGATCTTGCATCCATTAGGACATACCGCATCCATTAGCATCAAAGCGACGCCGCAGAACGGTTTTGGCCCGATAAAGGTTTCCGATGGGACCTCCCGAGCCAAACGATTTGCTGCTTTATTGCCTCTGCGACCCGAATGCGCAGATACCCAGACCAGGAAAACCTTATTATGGCTCTGATTTCCCTGAGTGCACCTAGGCAATCCCACACCAGCCTTGAGCTGATCTCCCACGAGTCAATTGCCCGCAGAACAGCCTGGCTATCCGAATAAATGACGATTCTGGAGTTATGCACCCGGCGGTGTTTCGGCGGCGCAGGTGATAATTGCGACTAGCTTCGCCTGAGAAACCGTGGCTAGTCTTCGCTTGCTCGCCGAGATGTCGCATCTCGGATGTGCCCCGTACCGGCTTCCACTCCTTTCTCCATCCTAGATCTGTCCATGTACCATATAGACCCTCCTACACCTGCTCATGGCGATTTTGGCTTTATGTGTGATAATGTTAATATGAGAATTCCATGTCAGTCTTCGGCCAAACATGACTTCCAAATATTTGGCTTCCATAGCAAAGAGGATCGTAACTCTTCCAAGTACCGTCTGTTTTAAGCCTTGTAAATTTATTTTCCTTTTAAAAGGAACCATCTTAGTTTTGTGGGGATTAATGGAGAGACCCTCCGCTCTACACCGATTTACAATATTGAGCGCCCTCTGCGTGCGCTCCGAAGTGGTAACCGCGAATCGCCCCCTTATCACGATTGCCAAATTACCCGCAAAACCTAGGCAGTGAAAGCTTTCCGCGGTTAGTATGGCCAAGATGTCGTCGGCTAATATCGTCCACAACAAAACGCCTCTCTGCGGACAGCTTCTACACATTCTGACCTCGAGAGATGCGTTGTCTATGGTGGCTATATTAGTCCTTCCTAATAGACTAGTCCTGATCCACTGATAAATTGTAGGAGGTGTACCCCTTCTCATCAGTGCATCCACCAATGACTCTGAGGACACATTAGTAAAAGCCCCCTCTATATCCAAAAAGGTGGCTACCGCAATTTCCTTATCATCAAGCGACTTTTGGAGCAGCCTGTCTGGAGTAGCCTGTTTAGGTCATCCAATGCAAAGTCTACGGATTTCCCTTTCTGATAGGCATACTGACGACTATTAAGAGGACTCGTCCTCAAAATCTCGTCCTTATAAATCTGTCAATCATCCTCTCTCCATCGTCTTCAGCAGAAAGGAAGACAGGTTACAGGTCTAAATGACTTTGGCGATTGGTCTGCTATCCTCCCTACGTTTGGGAGAAACACGATCTTCACCTTTTGCCATTCTCTCGGAATGAATCCCCAGGCCAAACAGCCTCTGAAGATTCTACATAGGTGCTGATTTTCTGAAGCTAACTTTTCCCACTTTTCATTAATACAACCTTCTTTTGGAGTTTCATTAGTACAACCTTCTTTTGGAGTTTATCAGTTTTTTATATCCTTTTTACTTGTTTTAATAATTTTAACTGTTGTAGAAAAAATAAACTATCTAATGCGGAGTACCAAACTCTTTTTACATCTCGTAGCTCAATTGCCACACACACCTTCGCTTTTGTAAAAGTGGCACTTTATTCTATTATCTGTATGGACATATAATTCCAAATTATGCTTTTATTTGTTGATGTCTAATCGGGATTAACCCATATTTTTTTTGGTTTATGATTTTTTATGTTGAATATTTTAACATATTCTTCCGTTTCCATTGAAATAAATATAAAATGGAACTAGTCATGTATTTTTCTCATACTTCTCTACTTTAATAATAAACAAACAAAAACACATACAAAATAAGGCGAAAGAAAAGCATTCTGAAAGTAAAGAAGTTTTCTACTTTAATCCATTTTAGATTTTCTTAAAAAAAGATAATCCTATTGTTTTAGACTAATTTAGTCCATTAGTGTTTTTCATGTTGTTTTCCATTTTATGTCTTTTCTTTTTCTCCACTAAATTTATTTCCCCCTCAACTCTCGGTTCAATTAATTATATATTTGCATTTTTCTTCTTTTTTTTTAATTTATTAATTTATATATTTCTATTGTTATCTCTGCGTTTAATAGTTTTTATTGTTATAAATATTTTTCTTTTCTTTTTTTTTCTAAACTTAAAGTCGTTTTTTGTGAGTAATAGTTCTCGTTTTTCCATTAAGTTTTAGTATTTATTTTAAATATTAATTGCTCTCATCTTTGAGCTGTGTATAGCAAATTTTGATTATTTTTCTCGGTAAATCGCCATGCAAATTTATGAAACATCTTAAAGAGCGTAAAGGTAATTTATCTCCTAGACAACATTTTTATCAAAATCATTAAAGAAATAAAGTAATGAAAATTTCACAAAAAAAAGCCTACTTTGTCATAAAAGAGTTTTACTCTTTGTTGAACAGATATCCTAATGAAAACGTTAGCCAAGTACATTACTATAAATTACAGTAATTGAAATGTTAATTATATTTTAATCTCTAATCTAACCCAGATCTAGAAGCAGTCCGGGCGCCTGAGTAAAACAAAACTTCAGTTGTCGCCCCTGTAACCCTCACCCTAATAAAAAAACTCAAAACATCAGTTTTTAATAACATATCATGAATAAAAATGAAATAGGAGATATATTGAAATACACTTGAGTTTCTAGGTTGAGACCGTGTCAGTGATTTGCTAGGAACCGTCGTTTCGCCCATATCGCGATGAGCTTCTTCAGGTCCGTTACATCTTGAATGCTAATGGAGCATGAACCTTGGTAGAAAAGGGGCGTGGCCCCTTCCACCGCCATCTTGGCTGTAGGTGAGCGAGGGCAGGCCTTAATTTTATCTTCCTTGCCGACGGTTGGCTGGCGAGTGACAAAGTCGAAGTGACTTATCCCACTGTCCTGCTGCCGAAGTTTTATCTTATTCTGCCCCAGAAAACCATTAAACTTTTTTCCTCCTTTTCCTGAGGAGCATTAGCAGCCTTTTTCTCTTTAGACAGAGTCCATCGTCTCTAGTTAAACAGTTTCCCTCTTTCTCAATTTCCACTGCCTTTTTTCGGTGTGTGTTGTGCCTGTGTGTCTTTTATTAGTCTCGCCTATGTACTATTCTTCACAGCTGACACAGACACCACTTTACCTTATACTTGTTATACTTGTGAAAAACTGTTACAAATTTAAGGAAAACTTTTACTTTTCTCAGGTTAATTGAGAAACGCGATTCTGGAAGGCTATGTGAAAAAGTTTTTTTTTTATTTCTTAATTTAAAACGCGTCATCTATGATCATTGGCGCCCGCAGCCTACTCAGTGCACTACCGAAGAGGCTTCTAGGAAGAGAAATTCTAAGAGCAGCACTGCTTTACTTGAACACACGACCTCCGCGAGGAAGTCCAGTTCGCTTCTACTGAGCTAATCCCTTCCCTTAAAATTGTTATAAAAATAACAATAATAGATCGGTAATGATCAAAAACAGTTATTGTTCACAAAAAGATATACAAATTTAATATTACATTGAAGGGCTCAAGTCACGGAAATCAGCTAGCAATTACTGTTAGTTATTTGGAGAAGTCTTATTGGTCACAAACTAGCTTAGCTGATTTATATAAATCAAAGCTAAAGCTTTCAGTGTATTAATTATTAGTATTAATCATTTGTCAGATAAAAGATAGTAATTTTTTCAAAAAAGATGCGGATTACACCCAAGCACACTTTCATTCATAATTTAGGAAAAGCCGCACAATTTGCAGCAAGTATTAAGATGACGGCTTTTGGAATAAAAAAAAAAACCGGCATGTCGGACGAAGAGCTAAGAACCTTAATACAGCCAGGAAGGCTTGTTGTGAAGGATTCGTTGGTCGAAACAAAATAGGAATTCTACTTCTAAATTCTCAGCCTCCATCGATGAAGCTATACGGTTTTCGAGTAATGCGCAATGTTTAAAAGTTACAAAAATATCAAAGACATTTCTTTTCATTTGTTAATGAATAATGTTGATCTTTCTCAGAAGAATCGCTGGTCAATTATTCATTTCAGTAATAATATAATTAAACTTTCTCGATCTTGTCAAATATCGATAAATATAAAGATGCTATCTTGCTAATCTGTGTTCTACTTAGGGAAGTGGTTTTCTTGGTTTTTGTTTTATTTTTTTTCATTTACCTCGATTTTTTTTATTTTTTAATAAAATAATAAACTTTTATTTATTTTTGCCTCCCAATTTTTTTTTTTTTTTTATTCAACACAGTTGTCTTTTTTAAACATTTTTTTATTTTGGGGGAGGGGGAAGAAATCCTAAGGACGAAATTTACATAGTGGTACTTTTTCGCCGCCGTTTTTTAGTTTTAATTTTTTTTTTGTTTTTTTTTTTTTTGACGGTTGGCCCTATTGTGGGTTGTATTGATTACAGCAGGGCGTTCGTTTCGATCCAGACATGCCGCAGACTATAAGGTTGGAATTTGCCAAAAGCAACACCAAGGTCAGCAAGCCAAAACAGCCTACTGCAAGTATCACGAACTCGCACCCAACTTTAATGCACCCACTCACTGGACGTAAGTAACTTCCCCGATTTCCTCTGTCTCTTGGCCCTTTAAAAAAAAAAAAACAATAACAAAAAAAAAATACTTTGAAGAAAAGATCATTGAATTTCTCTGGATCTCCAAAAAAAAAATCTTTCTCCAGCTCACTTTGAATCGTTTACTCAATAAATCGATTCCTGATTCTTAATTATCTCTCATAATCACTCATTAATACTCTTTCCTAAATCTTTTCATTTTTTCCATTTCATCATTAACCGCATCCAAAGTACTCACTTAAAGACACTTTGAAAAACAGCCTAGTGCTTCATCACCTTTATAATAAATACTTCATAATAATTAAGCATTCACTTATTATTATTGTTATTATTTTGGAATAAATCACTCACCTCAAATCACTTCATTTAAAAAAAAAAAAAAAAAAAAAAAAAAATGGAAATTCTAGAAAAGAAAGAAAAAAAAAACAAAGAAGAAATAGATTTAGAAAATTCATGCTGACAACAAATTTTCCAATTCACTTCCGCTCTAATTCACTGTATTTTCTCAAAGGAAAATCCTTCCTTTTTTTTTATTTTCACAATTAACTAACAACACTTCCTGGAGAAAATGGTCACAATATACACTAATAAGAAAATTTCACTAAATTCACCTGTTTTTTTTTAATATTATTATTATTATTATTATTAATAATAATAATTAACAATTAATAGTTTTACTAATCAATTATTTTTTATTTGCCTTAACATCACTTAACCCGAGCAACCTTTTGAAATAGGTCACCGCCCTCCCTGGGAACTAAAAAAAAAAATAACCTCTAAACAATACAAACCTTTCTGATTTACACTTCCATCATTTAGTGTAGTTTTGTAATACACCAATTTTTAATTACACATTATCTTCCATCACAAATTATCAAATATATAGAAAGTATCAAGGTTGAGGTTAGTTGTTTTTCTTTTTTTTAATTAGTATTTTAATATTAGTATAATAAAGCATTTACAAAAATGGCCGCAAAGCATTTTATCTTTTAATTTTATAGTATATAAAAAGAAGAGATTAAATAGGTAAGTAATTTATAATATCTAATCTGTGAAATGAAGTCTTTTCAAATGTTTAAATAATAAGATTTGATTATATATACGCGAACTATGATGTTGTTATTATTGAAGTTAACTTTCTTGGAAAAGTGGCTAGTTTTTTTTGGGGATTCATCAATTCATTGAAACTTATTTAAAGCCACTTCACACAAAACATAGGTTTCAAAATGCCACGAAATATCTGGAACAAAGTAGGGGATAATGTGAAGAATTTTTTTGGTCTTTTAAAGTAATGTTTTTTTTTAACTTTCTCATCTCCTGGTAAGAGAAAATATTGGAGTAATTGAGTTTTTCACCACTAAGTTTGAACAAAATATCTCAAAATCGAAAAAAATGACTCAGACTTGATAATCCAAATTAGATATCACCATTTTTCATCTCAGGTTTTGGACAAAATTCGTCAGCTGGAGGAAATGTGACTTACTCTGTTTTTTATTTTTTTTTATTTTTCCAGTTTTTAACGATTTCTTTTTAAAAATAGCTACAACCATTTTCTTTAAACATTGCATACTATCTGTACAAATAAATGTTTTATCACTTTTAACGAAAGATTTAATAAATAAATAAATAAACGGAATTCCTGTGCACGCTTTGTGTTTCACTCATTTGGACTATCGACGCAAAACTGCAGAAAGGTGCAAAATAATGACAGCTAAGAATCTGGAATTCTTGTGAAATGTAATTGGTGTGAGATGTATTGTAGTAGTCAGTTTGTGGCTTGTGGCGTGAACGGTTTTATAAAGGGCTTGTGAGTATATATGTTTATGAGAGAAATATCAGAAATAATCATGAATTAACACTGTTTTTAAAATAGATATATTCTCTAAGTGAATTTAAGTATTTTTCAAAATCACAGTAATATGCTTATTAATATACTGAAACTAGTTAGAATAATTCTTATGTTATAACTTATAACTGGCACTGATGTTTGCTGGTAGAATGTCTTATTCAGACTGTTAAGACTTTGAAAGCAGAATGCAGACTGTTCTGAAAGAATGCCTTCTCTAGTTAGTACAAATCTTTCCCTGTGAGAAGGGGTGAAAAGTCAAGGCTACCAAAGTTCTGAGAACTCTGAAAGACACAGCTAACCAGGATCTTTGAACTCTTTCTGTAACTGTAGTCTTCTACCTGTGTGTACCCTTTTTGCCAGCGAATGTGCATTTTTCTCTCAAATAAAATAGATATAATTTCTATAATTCTGGCATCCATCACATTTGTCAGTCATTTTTATGGCTACATAGACTTGATCTTATCAGTATGATCCATCAACATAGCCCAAATTGTGGAGTGGGGAAGAACACCAGAAGATAGAAAACCAAAACAATTGCGTATACAAAAGTGCCTTGGTTATTAATCTTTTAAGATTTATATTATTTGTGATCATCTAGATCAGATCTATTCTAACGGGAGGTCCTTGAGTTGTCGGTTTGAAAAGACGCGAAAAAAAACGAGATGTGATAAGATAAAGTATCATAGATTTCAGTAAACAAAACATATAGACCTTTTTAAGAATTTATAGGTACTTCATATTTGAATTGCCTTTTTTTTCTACTATAATTCAAGGATTAATAAGATATTATTTCAGATATTGATTTGTTTTCTACAACCTCTGTACCGGATTTTGAAATGTAGTTGGTGTGTTGTGTTGTTGTATGTTTGTAAGTATTGTAGCACGAGCGGTTTAGTAAAGGGCTTGTGTGTATTATGTTTAAAGAGAAGAGAAGTAATAAGAAATAAATAAGAAAACACTGTTAGATTAAATTATATATATTATCTTTAAAGAAATTTAAATACTTTTCAATATCACAACAATATGCTTATTAAATCAATAGATTAAATGTTAAACTCTTATAACTGGCACTAAAGTTAAGTGGGCGATTCCTGTTACAAATGTTCTGGCTCAATGTCTAATTCAGATTGTTCTGTTTAAAGCAGACTTTATACTCCCTCTTGAAAGAATGCCTTTTCTTTGTAGTTCAAATCTTCCCCTGTGAGAAGGGACAAAAAGTCAAAACTGGCCAAGTTCTATGAACTCTCCTGTAACGGTGTTCATTACCTGAATAGTCCCTTTTGCCAGCGAATGTTAGAATATCCTTCAAATAATCATTTTCTTCAAACACTACAGCATGCCTTCCACTGCAAAAGGGTAATAAGCATGAAATAGCTGAGCGAAACGGTGTAAAATAGTTTTGACCTTCCACTAAAAAAAGTTTTACATAAAAGAGGTATTTGCCTTCCATTGTCAGCGGGTTCGAAAACCTGGTAGCGGATTGAGCTAAGCGAGAAATGAGATGGAAGGGTTTGATGCTTCCATTATCAGCGGACTGAATGGTAAGCCAGTTCATCATAGCCAGTTGGATCGAGCAAGTCGTGGTTGAAGTTTTCTTTTTCGTTTTTCGTTTCTAGTAATAATGCCAGACGATTCCAGTGATGATGACTATATAAATACGATAAGTAAATGCTTGCTACTCTATAGTTATAAGAAAAAGAAGCGTATCAAACCAAGATTTTGGATGAGCTACCACATTAGAGAGAGACCTGTCAAAGGCGATTTACTACGGATATTCTACGATTTACAAGATGATAATCTCTGTCGCTGGTATTCCATAAACAAGGGTATTGTCGCACTGTTTCAATAAAAAGCTCCATTTTATTCAAATACACTACGATACTGCAGTCACAGAACATGTTCAAGAATGAGCTGAAAAAGATATTCGCAGTGGAAGGCGCGCATAAGTAGGGAGGGAGGTAGGGAAGGGCTAGCGGACACCGTTCAAAACTAGCATTGCACAGCGTGACACAACGGCTCCTTTTTCCCGCTCAGTCCGCTCCGCTGACTCATCTATTACTGGAAGCACTTCTATGAGATTTGGCGTTGCGAGTCGAACGGAGTCCGTCCCAAATCCGCTCAACTCTGCGACTACTTTTGTAACTCTTTATACTCGTTCAGTCCGCTCCGCTCACTCTTTTCATAGTGGAAGCACTTACATGAAGATAAACCTTTGCGAGTTGAACGGAGACCGAACGGATCCCGCTTCGCTCGCAGTGGAAGGCGCCCTTACAACTTCCTCTAATTGAATTGTGAGAATTATTTCATTTTGCTTAATTTTATTATTTTCCCTAATTCTTTCATTTGTTTTTTTTGTTGTTGTTTATTAATCAAATTAAATTGCATATAAAAAGTAAAAGTAAATGAAAAATAATTATCTTAAAAATCATCATAAAAAAAAAATGTTTTGTCTACAGACTTGAAAATCATTATTAAGACTACAGCCAGTATTAAAAGCCTTGCTAGGATTTCACATAAATGTTACACACACACACACACACATCACCTGCGCTACCAACATTCACTATTGGCTCGGCTAATCTAATTAAGTTGGATCAAATATTTAAGTTTTTTTGTTTGTTTTTCTGGCCCAACACTATCTATCCAAAGCCCCTGCCCATCATATATAGCTACCCCAAAACTCGGAGTTTTCTCAGTGAATTGCCAGCTCTGAACCATTACAAACAACATTACCGATCTCCAGCTGTAGAAGCTTCTAACCCGACTTGACCTTTGGACTCGAGCCCGAGACGTCAATATTCCAAGTCCAACAAGCTACTAGTGAGTTAGAGTTAATCTCTCTCTTTTCTGGCTAAGAGATTTATAAAACTATAATACAGGAGAACTTGAAGTATGTTCTCTTCCTGAGTAGGATAAAACTAAGAGTCGTGTTGGATGTATTGACTGGACATTCTTGGGTAGCCAGTCATTTACACAAAATAAGCAGGGCGTCAAGCTCTTGGTGTTAGAATTATGACGAGGAAGTCAGAGAAACGGTTTATCTAAGATAGAGAAATTAAAGATATCTTAATATATTGTTGTGGTGGTTGGTTCCGCAGAGCTGGAAAGCATCAGAGACATTTTCCATGATAGCCTTTCCAGGACATTTTCCATTAAAAAAAAAGGGTCAGATGACCACAAAATGAAGCAGACTATTACAGAAATTGTTTCTGATGCTCTGATAATGAGTATATTCTATCAATATTGATTGTGCAGTAGTTTTTGGGCAAAGTTTGGAGTTAAAATCTACTCCTTTTTTCTGAAAAACCATGTCGCTTTACAGGATTGTAGAATCTTCTATCGTAACTTATTGTAATGTAAATCGTTTAAGTTCAGAGATTGTGTATACTAAAAGAGTGGTTAAGCAGCAGTCAACTGATGACGCGGATACTGATGACACCAGCTTATGATACTGAAAGTATCGTTATTCTACAAAAAGATTTCATTGATTTATTGCCCTTTGTTAATTATTCAATGACACTTGTATTTAAAGACATTTTTTTTTTTGCTTGAAGACAATTCATTGTTTGGTGAAATGATAAATGCTGTTCCATGATTAGCATTTGGAGAAACTTATTGTAGCGTAAAATGGGAAAGGGTATGTATTTCCTTTTGTTTAAGGCGGTGTATAGGTAATGACAAAGTTTCTACCAAATATTATGTTCTAATATATCAAAGGTGTTCTAATATATCTTATATGCGAGCTGAGCTACTATGCACTGGTTGACAGTATGTTAACATACTTGATCTTTCTTGTTACGATAGCTGTCTATATTGTATTGGTATGTATATATATATATATATATATATTCAGTTTATCAGTTATCTGTCTCACATTATGTATATCAAGCAGGAAAGTTTTGAAGAGAAACTTGAAACTCTTAGGAACAATAGACGAAGATATTCTCTTGAGTTGTTCCTTTATTGGATGTTCCTAGAGTAGTTTACACGGCGAAACAGCCATCTTGTAATCATTTTTACTACCACCCTTTTATCGAATCACAGAGATGACTTTTCCAAATGGGCGATCTTTCTAAAGAAGGTACTTCTAAAGCCTTTTTAATTTCTCTCAGTTTAATTGCAATTGATTTACTAAGTTTCTGTAATGGGTAGTTTTTCGTATCAAGAGACACCTGCTATTTACAATTGTTGCATTCAGAATTTTTATTTAATGCAGCAAATACATGATTTACTCAGTGAGGAGCATTATAAGTAAATAATTGAAAGTTTTTGAGAACGACTAGCGAGATCGTTAGTTGAAGATAATGTCTTGACACTTAATTAGCTCGTCTAAGAATGACGTCTATCGTCTTGATTGTTCTATTAAGACTTCTTCGATTGATGTTTTTAAGACTGATGGTTAAGCCTCATGCTTTTAGACTTGTTAAAGGCTGTTTATGAACTCTTCTGGTTAGACAATAAATTTGCTAAGGAGGAGATCTCATAGAATCTGTCTGCCTGTTTACCAAACATTACCACAAAATGGACACTCAGCAGTTCCATTGAATGGGAATTTTGAAGATTATTGGTTTGGCGCTGGATTTGTTGTGGCGAACTTCGAATCGAAGATATCTCTCAGCATCAAGTATACAGGGTGTCCCAAGGTATATGGATAACGACTTTTTCTCGGAAACTAAGATAGCTAGAAAAAAACTATACGTGTCCCCGTAGTTTTTTGTTAGAAATCCAAATTTAATTTGAAAATTTGTTTTAGTGCTTCGAGAAGCGAGATACAGGCACCAACTTCATTTTTTCAAATGGGGAGGTGTGGTTTTTATTTAAGAAATAGATTCCTCTATTTTTTTGTAAGAAAAATTTACTTGAACGGTTTTTTTCTGTGAGTGATATTTTACAAGTTATGAATGAAAATATGATTCCTATAAGAAATTTCAAAATGATATTATAACGGTTTTTTGTTGAATAAGAAGAAAGTACTATCTTATGCAGATCTTGTACTCCTCATTAATTACAGATCTTGCTCGCAACTGGCTTCCACCATTAGAGATTATTTCTTTGGTCGAAGGAACAATTCGCATGAAAAAGCTGTGGTATCCATCTCTAATAGTGGGGGCCAGTTCGAGCAAGATCTTAAATAATGAGGATAAATTATAATAAATAACTACTTTTTCTCTTGTTCAATCAAAACCCGTTATACTATAATTTTGAAATGGCTTATAGGAATCATGTTTTCATTCATAACTCGCTCAAAGAAAAAAACCGTTCAAGTAAATTTTTCTTACAAAAAATAGAGAAATCTACTTCTTAAATAAAAACCACACCTCCCCATTTGAAAAAATGAAGTTGGTGTCTGTATCTCGCTTCTCGAAGCACCAAAACAAATTTGCAAATTAAATTTGGATTTCTAACAAAAAACACGTATTTTTTAGTTTTTTTCTAGCTATCTTAGTTTTCGAGAAAATGTCGTTATCCATATACCTTGGGACACCCTGTATACTAATACTAATGTAAACTCCACGTGGTATAGACCGGGCTCTTCTCTTCTTCTTTCCTACGCCTTGACTTCGGCAATTCAGCCATTTTACAACGCGCAGCACATTATAAAAAGACTGCGTTGGCGATAGATGTTGTTCGTTTAGTTGGATATCCAGGGAGCACGTGAGAACAATCTCGGACGCGAACAACTTCACCCCCCGTATAGACCGGGCTACCCTGTTTCTTTCCTACTCATTCCTTGTAAGGGAGATCTGCACCGAGAAGACATCACAACGATTTTCCAATAATGAGAAAACCCATCAATTTCCACCCTTCCTTATAAGGGTTGTAGTCTTTAGGTCTTTGACGGCATATTGAAGATATTGGAAGTGTTATATTTAAAAACTTATCTTTTGTCTTCTTCCTGTCCCTGTTGTTCGATCTGTAGGCAAGATAATCAAAAGTGATATTTGGCATTTTATTCATTAATGACACAGGGATGATGTAAAAGTTATTTCGAAGTTGTTTGGAAATCTTGTTGCTTAAACTTGGAGTCTTGTCAACTTGTCAACGTAAGGCGGGACAAATGTACAAGTATGACGGTGGCACTGTTCGACGGTAATGATAAGAAAATATCAGTGGCGCTGATATGTTAATGATATAAGCATAATATTTCTATTTTTCCATCAGATAAATCAAAAAAATAAATTTTAAACATTTTCATATTTTAAAATATATGTCAGCAAGTTTTTAAATAAAAAAAATGACAAGAATAAAATCTGTAGAGAATTTATTCAACTTTCTTATAATTTGATTTAAATTTACTTGTTACGACATATTGTTGTTATAAATATTACTGATATAAAAAAAAAGAAAAAAAATTTGGTGTTAAAAAGAGACACTCTACTCTATTTACGTTATATAAATTTTGCACAATTTCCCGGTAAATTTTGTAATAGTAGATAAACAACAGACATATTTCTACAGTATCAGATATTCATAGAGTTTTTCTAGTTGTTATATCACATATTTGTTATGGGTGATATTCTATTATTTACTCGTGTATATATAACTTGTATGGTCATTTCTTACAATAAATTGCTGGTCATAAATTCTGTAGAGCTCCCACCCCGCATGTAATTTTTTACGTTCAAAGAAGAAATAAGAAAAAGTGGGCCATGTGCTAAAATATCTTAGTGCATTTTTTTTTTTTTTATTTGCTTGGAACGTTTTTGATAATACGATTACGATTTTATTTAATATTAAATTTTCATAAGTTTAAAACTAATTAACTAATTCATTTAATGCTAATTTTTTTTTTTTTTTTTTTTTCCGGCGCATCGACAGCAGTGGTCATTAGCGCCTCTCACACAGTTTTCTTCTCGAACTGTGTCCTCAAAAGCTGGGATGGCACTATTCTTCATTACCTTATGGCAACCAACGCAATACCTTGTCTAGCAAGGTAGGTGGTGCTTCCGGTTTATATCACAGTTCCACGCATCCCCTCTTACTTCATCGAACCGGTCGACGAGGGGGAGTGCGGATGTCTTGGATGTGCCATCCCTTTATCTGCGAATCATTGGATGGTGTTTCTTACTAATAAATAAGTGTATTAATAAAACTCTAATTGAGTTTCATTTCTACACTGCTTTTTATTGCATTTCACTTTTTTATTCAGATTTTCAAGCTTACTTTTATCTTCTAAGATCTTAAACTTACTATCAGATGGACTCAACTCTTTTCCATTTTATATTTTCTTTTCTAAAGGCTATTTGCGTGTTGGGGAATACTTTAGTAAATTTTCTTCTCCCTGAAAGTTTCCTAAATCTATTCAGGGTGTAGTACTCTTATAAATATTGCCTACACCCCTTAAAATGAATTAAATCTAAAAAAATATTTACAGTATTTACACTCATTCACACAGTCATTTACGCCAATAATTACATTCACACTAATAAATACATGCACACTAATAAATACTATCGTACTAATAAGTACACGCATACTAATAAATACAAGCAAACTACAATCACACAAAGGGGAGAGTACTCGATATTCCTCCCCCCTTTTATTAAACCTAACCTAAACCTAGCCTAGACTTTATAGTAGTATCCAATTCTTTTCAAAAAAGCAAATAGCCTCGTTTTATACGAAGACCCTTCTACTAATACTGCGCGCAAATCATGTGGCAGGCCTGCCTGTTCCCTATAGTGTCGCAATGCCTGACATCCTTCCAGTATGTGATAGACAGTCAGTCTCTCTCTGCACCATGAGCATCTCGGTCTTCTAGACCCTACGAGGAGATGGCCATGTGTCAGACGAGTATGTCCAATCCTCAGCCTTGTGATTATGACAGATTCTCGCCGCGGAATGTTCTCAGCTGGTGCATTTCGTACATTTTGTTTGATCTCTTTCAATTTTTCATTTGTTTGGTCCCACTGGTGCTGCCATTTTTTGATAATACTTTCTTTTATGTGAACATTTAAATCAGTAGGACGCACAGGAATAACGTTGTCCGTATGATTAGAGGCGGCACTTTTTGCTGCCCTATCTGCTTTTTCATTGCCAGACACACCAATGTGTCCAGGCACCCATGCAAATGTTACCACTTGCCCGCGTAAGTGCAGCTGATGTAGTATTTCATAAATATTTATAGCCATTGGGTCAACTGAGAATGCATCCCGCAAAGACATCAGTGTACTTAAAGAATCCGACAACACAATTGCTTTATTAAAGTTCTTGTCTAGCGTTAATTTCAGAGCCTGGCATATTGCATACATCTCTGCAGTGTATACTGAAGTATAAGGAGGTAACGTCCATGTTAGGGTAATGCCCTCCGTGCAAACGGCACATCCTACACCATTATCTGTCTTGGACCCATCCGTAAAGATAGGCCGGTAGTCGTAGTAGAAGTTTAAAATTTCTAGTAATTTCTGTCGATAGACATAGGGAGGTGTCTCGTCTTTTTTATACAATGCCAAGTCTCTGCGGACGCAAGCGGGAGGCAATAGCCAAGGAGGAGAGGTATTAAACCTCCACCCCTCCACTGGATAAAACTCCAATCCCTCCGTCTCCATAAGGAGCTTGGCTCTCATACCGAGAGGTTGCGTCCTAGTTCTTTGCCGTCGGAATTCTTCATCGGAATTACTTTCGAATATTGTGTGGAACAAAGGGTGCGTTGGCTTCCCCCATATTCCGGAAACATAATTTAGCGTCAGCTGTTCCCTTCTTAGTTGGGGTGGCAGCAACCCAGATTCTACGTAAAGACTTTGAAGAGGACTGGTACGGAAGGCGCCTGTTATTAATCTTATTCCTTCATTATATATTTTATCAAGAATCTTCAGGCGTGATTTGCTCGCTGAACTGTACACTGGAGCACCATATTCTAATTTAGAGCGAGTAATGCAAATGAATATACGTTTTAAAATTTCACGCTCTGTTCCCCATCTATAGCTTGATAAAAATTTTAATACATCTAGTGTCTTCTTTGCTTTAAGGTGAGTTGAGTCCAAATGTTCCTGCCATGTTAATCCTGAATCAAATATGAGGCCAAGGAAACGGATGCTTGGTTTGTACTCAATAGGCGAGCCGTCTATATATAAAGTTGGTAGGTTGTGCTCATGCCTTAATCTGCAGAAGTGTATACAAACAGTTTTAGCTCTTGAAAATTTGAACCCATTCCTGGAAGCCTCAGCAGCCACTCGGTTTATTGCTTGCTGTAGGGTTTCTCCAACCTCATCTATGTTGTTTCCAGATAAGTATATGGCTAAGTCATCTACATAGAGAGAAACCGGTAAAGTATTTCCCACAGCTTCAGCCAAGCAATTTACCGCCACTGAAAATAATGTAACACTAAGTACCGATCCCTGGGGTATACCATTTTCTAGAACTTTTGGATTTGATATAACTGACCCCAAACGAACTCGAATTCTACGTAACTCCAAGAAGCTACGGATGAATTTAGGCAAATTTCCCCTCAATCCCCATTCGTGACACTTCCGCAGTATTCCATGCCTCCATGTAGTGTCATAGGCCTTCTCAAGGTCGAAGAATACGGCCAGCACGTGTTCTCTTTTCATGAAGGCATTCTAGATATATATTTCTAGCCGGCTCATTTGGTCCAAAGTTGATCTATACCTGCGGAATCCTGCTTGATGCTGGCTGTAAAGCCCTCTGGTTTCTAAAACATGTACTAACCTGTAATTAACCATTGCTTCGAGGACTTTGCTCAAGCAGGTGGTCAACGAAATGGGTCTGTAACTAGAGGGTTCGCTGGGGTCTTTCCCTTCTTTAGGGATCGGTACTATAATAGCTTCCCGCCAATTGTCAGGATATTGACCGGTCTCCCATATGCGGTTGTAAATTCTAAGAAGGTATTCCTTATTTTCGGTATTCAAGTTTTTCAGCATGGCATAAGGGATCCCATCTAATCCAGGTGAGGTATCTCTGGTTTTTCTAAAGGCATTTTCTAATTCGCATATTGTTAGCGGGGCATTATAGCTTTCTGGGTTGGCGGTGTCAAAGTCGAGTGGCTGCAATTCCACGTCACTTTTCCGCCTTAGAAATTCAGCCGAATATGCTTGTGAACACGATACTTTGGCAAAGTGCCTTGCAAAACACTCGGCTACTTCCATCGGCTCAGTGACGATGACATTTCCTTGGCGGAGGGTTGGCATTGACGGGCTTTTGCGATTGCTAGAGAGAGTTTTAATTTTATTCCAAACTTCATTTAAAGTCGATGAACTAGTAAGCGTTGATACGTAAGAGGCTAAGGTTTCCTTCTTAGAACTTTTAATAATTCGCCTCTCCCTGGCTCTTAGCTTCTTAAAATTGTTTAGATTTTCTTCTGTCGGGTATCTTTTAAACCTATTGAATGCCCGCTTCTTCGCCGCATTGGCTGTTTTACACTCTAAGGCCCACCATGGGACGGGAGTTCTTTTGACTCTTCCACCGCCCCTCGGCACCGAACCGTCGGCAGCGTATAACAGAGCTTCAGTGAAATTCTTTAAGTCTGTGGTGACATCCCCTGTAAAAACTGGGGTCACCAGTCTGGCAGAGTAAACAGACCAATTTGCCCTCCTGGTGTCGTATCTCACAGGTGTAGTAAAACTGGATCTAGAGATGGAGCTTTTTACCATTATTGGGAAGTAGTCACTTTGGTATAATTCCTCTAGAGTGGTCCATTCGAAACGAACTGCTATAGTGGGAGATGCTATACTTAGATCAATTGCACTAAAAGAACCCGAGTATGCATTAAAATGTGTTGCGGCACCGTTGTTGAGGATCATTAAATTATTATTGTCGATTATCTCCTCAAGAGCTCTGCCTCTCATATCACTTGCGGCTGAGCCCCAACAGGTGCTATGTGAGTTAAAATCTCCCATTAGTAGCACCGGTGCGGGCAGCTGTGAGAGCAGATCCTCCAAATCACTCCTACGCCAATAGATGTCAGGTAGATATATACTTACTAAGGTGATCTGCAACGGTGTCGCTAGACGCACGGCCACTGCTTGGAGATTCGTATTTAGGGCTATCCGCCTACTGCTTATATTTTCTCTTACACAGACGGCCACTCCTCCATGCGCCCTTCCACCGGGGGCTGG
>JAAEAF010006453.1:0-24132 GCA_011037195.1 Triatoma infestans | reverse complement strand
TTGATTCCTAATGATTCTATCTCAGTGTAAACCAGAAGTCTGCTATAAGTTTCAACAAGTGCAGGAGCCAAAGGCATATTTGACTTTGACTGAGCTAGTTTAATGACATGAGTTACTATACTATGGATTAGACTCATTTTAGCATGTACCGTCAATGAGTCTAAAATTGACATAGATAAAGGTGTTGTGGGACCGGAAGCTACTGACATGCTCATTGATTGAACAGGAGCCTGTGCTGTGGGGCCCTATAAGAAATTTATAAAATCAGTTGCTGAGTACTTTGTGAAAGATTATGCCATGGATTATTTATGATCAACGTAACTCTATTACTCTAAATGTAAAAGAAATATATTATACTCACTTTCTGGGCACCCAGAATAGTATCTACTAAAGCAGCCATCGGCCTCGAAAAATATTCTTGATTGGTAGAATAAGCATTGCATAAAAGAGCAATACGATAATCACTTCCCATACATAAATTGGCATTATTTACTACCAGATGTTGTAAAAATCTATAAATAAAAGTATTTTTTGTAGCTTTTTTTTAATTTAAGGCGCGTCAACATCTATGGTCATTGGCACCCGGAGCCTTCTCCGTGTGCACTGCCGGCCTCCGGACAGTGTTCTCTCGCAGACAACAATGTCCATCACCGAACAGTGAGCTGTAGAGGCTCCTAAAAAGAAAGAATCTAAGGGGGCAGCACTGGACTAGATCCCGAACCTCGGCGAGAGAGTCCAACGCACTACCACTTAGCTAATCCCTTTCCCTATGTATAATTTCATGCAAGTACATATAGGAAAGAAAAGTACTTAGGACATTTGATTTTGGTTTTTGGAAAATACAATCCATTAAAAGTAATAAATCATAAAGCAATCCTATAAATAATGATCCCAAGAAAAATGGCGTAAGAAAATAGCTTAAAAATGCACCTATATTAATTTTTATATAAAAATAAGATATCTGAGTATTTTAAAGTATCATTGATATAATAAATTTTAATTAACTGTTCATCCCCCCTTTATGAGTACATTTTCTATATTTTGCGCTAATTATCATATATATACCGACGAGTCCAAATATTCCTTTATTTTAATGAGATGTTTGTGCGGCAATGGCCAGAGTAGTTTTTAAAGAAAAAGAATTCTTTGTTGCTCTACGTTTCGGGTACCATTGGTGCCCTTCTTCGGGAGCTCTTTAGGGTAGGAGAGGAGTAAACGTTGAGAACAGTGAGACTGATAAAAACTTAGAGCAACAAAGAATTCTTTTTTTTTTAAAACTCCACTGGCCATTGCAGTAAAAACATCTCATTGTAATTTTAAGGCCTGACGATTTGGATACCATTTCAAGAAAAATTCCTTTATTTTATTTTGTTACTAATATGCGATGTAATTATTCCGAGAATAATTTAACTTGGAACTTTTGATGCGAATAGTATATCCTACCTAGGCAAGTGACAAGTGACTAAAACACTAAAATTTATACTTCTTTCAATTCAAACTAACTTTTAAAGGTTATCAATTGCTAAGCGGTACTGTACTGGGTTTAATGCTTTATTTAGGAACAATTACTTCCGGTATCTCTAGGAAGTGTTCAGAATGTGGAAACACAAACAAGAGCAGGTTCCCACTGAATACCTTGCATCAGATAAATGTGCATAATGAGGATTATCCTTTACTTTTCGCGCCGGAGGATCGTAATCAAATAAATTGAAAATTTTATATGAAAATTACTATATGTGCGCTGATATGGCTTTTTGTCTGATCCCCATAAAATATAAACATATATAAATTATTAATTAATATGTAATATGTTATATGTGTTTATTGAAAAAAAAAACTGATTTTCACGTAAATGTCAAGCATTGAAAATGTTTTATGGTATTTTTTGCGAATCATGGAATAATGAAGAAATAAAACAATTTATTCATTCGGTATTTTATCCAGGACTGCGGACCAGCCATATTTTCAACAATTTATTCATTTTTATTTCAATCTCAACGTTCTCAACGTCCACTCCTCTCCTACTCTAAAGGGCTCCGGAAGAAGGACACCAATAGACCCGAAACGTAGAGCAACAAAGAATTATTTTTCTTTAAAAACTCCTCTGGCCTTTGCTTTCAAACACCTCATTAAAACAATTTAATTATACTCACCAATATTTTAAACCAATAAATAAAATAAAATATCTAATTATAAATAATACATTATAATATAATGTACATTTTATTTATATTATACGCTATGATATTATTATAATACTAGTCCAATTAAAAAATTCAAAATTGGTTACACACCAATAATAATAAAATAAAATAATAATAATAATAATAATTCAAACATATTAATTTTGACAATAACATTAAAATAATAAAATGTAGTTAACTGGTTCGTAGTTAACTTCCCTCATTCGCGAAGATGTCATCATGTTTTTTAGATGTCGTTCCATCACGATTTTTATCAAATAACCTCCAAAAAAAACATTTTCAATGTTAAAACATTGATACTTTTATATAAAAATAAATCATATGTATTGTTCTATGTTTTTATGTTAAGGATTATTTTAAAGAGACGCAATAATAATAAACAGAGTCCAGAAGTTTCTGGTTAGAATTAGTTATTGTTAAATACATTAAGTCATAATGTTACAAAGTGGTGGCAGCGGTGGAATTTAAAAATGGTTACATCGAAAAGAATCCCAACGGTTAGATGAGGATAATGGCAATAAGGTGGAGAACAAGATCACATGTCGATTGTGCAGCCAGAGGTGTTCACTGGTGGAGAATGCTGTGGAATAGCTAATTCTACAATTACACAGAAATGATAAAATTACACATACTCATGTTGTACTTTGAGAGTATTTGGAACTGGCCGTTGCAAATTAAGATGATCAGATTGGGCCTTTTTAAGTAGGTGAATCCAAATACATGTTACTGCCATTTGATGAGTACAAGTAGGCTTATTATAATCTGGTACAGGCAAAGCTTCCTTTTCTGGATAAAGTAAGTCGTAAAGTTTCAGAACCGGAAGAAAGTTTGTTAACTGCAAAAATACATATTTTTTTTAAACTACTTTGGGAAAACATTAAATTATTTCACAACAGTTTTTTGCTAATTAATGACAATGTTTTAAAATATTCGAATACAATTTTTATTCAATAACTTTCGAATACATTTTTATTCATTAAAATTATTCATAAATAAAGAACTCGCAAAAATTGATAAACAAAATGTTATTTAAAAATTTTGCACTTCCGATTTTCTCCAAACTTGGAATCAATGTTTATTTAAAATTACTTGTATACATATAACTTTTTATTTCAATATATTTAATTATCCACAATGTCAAAATGGATTAAGATGTATTTTTAAGGTAGTATTTTCAAACGGTAATTTTTACAAATGAGAATTGAAATTTTGATGATTATATTCAGTATTCTTGTATTATTGAATTATTAATCCTGTGATAATGATGTTTAAGTTAATTAGAAATTTATTTATTTAATAATTATGAAGGAAAATGTATTATTAGGGCGTTTGTACTTTTTTAAAGTAACTTATAGGTAGCTAATAATATTTAACGCACCTACAGATGCTGCTATTTACAATTGTTCACTGCTTAAAGATAAAGAAATTTCTAGAACTTACAGGATTTCTCTGAATGCTTCCAGAAATAAATTGCAAGAGTACCCACATTAAATGATCTCTTCCTTTCCTAAGATCCCTTGCAGAAAGCTAAAAAATACATCCTATTAAACAAGAATATTTGCAATCGTTGTAATATATAGAATTCCCTACCCTTTTTTCATTGTTATGAGAGTAGTTAAAATTAATAACTAACTCTATTTACTACTACTGTTATTAATAATAGTAATATAATGTACATTTTATTCATAATTAGTTACTAGAATCTAAATTTATTGGAAATATTTCACAGTCCAATCTAAAATTTTATCTAAATATGGAAAAAACAATAGTCCATACAAATGTTAGAGACAAAGAAATAATATACACACCTTATCATGTAACGCCATTACAATATTGGGAAAGCTGGCAAATTGGAGGAGGACAAAGTATATAAGCTGGCTTGAAAGATGAAGCCAAAGCCAGTGAGTATTGGTTAAATCATCATTATTGCTAGGTGACAGGGGACCACTAGAACTGCTACCAGATACTGATCCTCCAGTAGCATTACTACCTGGTGGAGATTCTACTTCTGTCCGTTCCATTGCAACCATGATGAGTTCTACTAATTGCTCCTCCAGGGCAATGCAGCGTTGTTTATGCTTTAATTATATAGCAGTGTTCAATTTAAAATTTAAAGCTATAATTCTCATATACTATTAATTTATAATTTACCTGTTTTTGTAATCCTAACATTGAACAAACCATTTCTCTAGAATAAGGCTGTTCCAGTACATATCTTAACAGAGGTGTTTGAGGCTCCAAAAGGCACTTGTCATAGGGAAGATTACCCTTAAGAGATAACTTCAAGGTAATTGGATCAAGTTTCCAGGCATTAACTAAGTGATCAGCATATCCTGAATGTTCTACAACTGGCAGCATTGATGCATGACCAATTATTGATACCATTTGAGCTGTTCGCCGGAAACTTTCCACAAAAGAAGACATTTGTTCGGACAATTTCTAAAATAAGGAAAAATTGAAATGAATCAAGCAACATACGTGGAATAATAAATTTATTTAAATTCGCTTCAGTAACAAACTAATACATTATTATAAAATACGAACCCAATGGGGCCAGTTTCTGCCGTCAGGATATCCTTTTTGTACTTCGTTGGCAATGAAATAAGCAGGAAGCAAACAAGCATTCCTGTCAAATATAATATTCATAACGTTTTCCAAAGTTTTCATTTGATGAATAACAGTTGAATTTAAGCGACCTGGAAGAGTGGCAGCCTTTTCGCAGCATCCCTATAATTATTTTTTTATTATAAAAAAATTACTGCTAACAGTATCTTGCGGCTTGGTAGAAAAAATCTTATAAAAACTACAAATGGAATTGTACAATTTACTGAATCTTAACCTTCAATATTTCCCTGACACCCTTGTAGTCGACTCTGCTTATAATGTTCCTAATTAGAGTGAAGCATTCAACCCAAAAATTTTCCAACTGATAAGTAAGTTTCTCGCTAGATAGAATACATTCACAGACCAATCTAAAAAGGAAAAAATTAAATAGGCGCTTCTAACAGGCTATCTAGCCGAGGCGCATTAAGTCCATGCAGTAAAAAAAAAAAAGTTATATGCAAAAGCTTATTTAAGGTTGGCGAGTTAACATTCTAGTAAGAAAGATGGTAAAAGGAATTTTCCCTTTATCACTCTTGAGTCAAAAGGAATTTACATTAGAAAAATTACTGATCACTTTTCAGCATGGTAGGATTATTATGGGTATCGGTAACTCAGGCAAGGATATTCAGAATTGCTAGAAAGTGAAGTGCATACTGAAACAATCATTTCCCAAGCATGTGAAACTTTGTATACCATTATTCTAAATAATCTTTTATTATTTTTAATTTCGAACACAGTATAATACAAACCTTGCGGGAAGGACTCCACTCGTAACTAGATTTTCCAAAAGTTTAAAAAGACAATGTAATCTACTGTGATTAGTCATAGTTGAAGCAAGTACAAGAAATTGTTTAACTCCAATTTCTTGTTCAGAATGCACACCATTAAAGACATTTTTTAATTCTTCCAACAGTGCTGTTTTTTTATCGGACGGTTTATGCACCAAAAAAGCGCTGAATGCTTCTTCAATAGATTCCACTTTCTGTTAAAAGAAAATTTCTCCAAGAAAAACTATGTGATAAATTTGAGTTACTATGATTTATAGAGGGTCCAACATGGCGGTCACCTCCCTCCGTACTAAGTAGTTTCAAACTAAGATATAAAATGGTATGTTATTATTCTAAAAGACCGTTGCCAAGAAGTTGGGGATTTAATTTAATGCAATGAAATGATGAACTTCATAAATGAATAATTAAGGATTATTGTGTAAAATGAAATTAAGTAGTAGTATTTGGAAGGAATTTCAGCCATATTGGACTCTGCATAACTCATAATTACCAATGGAAGTTCTTATGAAAATAAAATTCACTATAATATATAATTAAGAGATGTAAAAACACAATTAAAATTCACTCACCATAATTTCATTAACTACATTTGAAACTTGCATTTCGGTACTCATTTTGAACAAAAAGACTATTTAGAATCCAAAGTAATTAATATTTAATTTACATTTTACTAGAAACTTAACCGGAATTATTGTTTACCCCTCTTACAGCATAACTACTGAGGTTGTAACTGTTTAAACTTAAAACTAAATAATACTGACGCACGTACCGTACCATTAGTAATTCAAACTGAGTTTTTAATTCAGTATCTGAAAGAACATTGCGATTGAGCGAGGTTCAATTATATACTTGAAGGAAGGTTGTAACGAGGTTTTACTGAATAAACTGAAGTAAACAAACAGCAAAAACAACCACAAAAATAAAGTACAATGGAAGCAGCGCTCCAGTAGAAGAGAGGTGAAATAAAATAGAGGGGATTTGCAGTTGGCGGCTATAAAAGCCGTTAAAATTTTCGTTTTTATTTTGAACCTTATACTCTAAACAAATATTCGGAATTCTGAATCTTTAAGAGTTTGTTTGAATATTGTAATTTAAACGACTTTTAGACGAACTTTGTACTTTATTCTCTCTAATGAATTTGCCTTCGTATGAAAGTGTTAATTGTAAAATATTTATAGTATAATCATGTACAATCGTGTATGCTTTTCATGGTTTCTTTGGTGATAAACTTTAGAAATATATGAAATCTTTTTAGCAATCCTTCAAAATAATAATAATATTTCAGAATTATATAGATCTGAATTCTTCAAAGATTCGAAATTAATAAGGACTGTCGAAAAAAATGTCGACCTGCAGTGAATATTTTGAGGTAAGAAAGCAAATTGCTTAATTTTCAGTTCTTTTTCAGTGATAAACATTCTTTGAATTGAATACTGTTTAATATTCTTCGACATTTTGATTATGCAAGCAGACAAAAAAAGTTCCATAAAGAAACAATTTTTTCATAAGAATGATCTGGTTTTAGGTGACTGTAAGCCCTCCTGTTGCCCGCAATCCCGAAGATTCTATTCCTATGCTGATGCTTGCCCCATTTTCATCTATTCCTAAAATAGATTTCCAAAATGTCAAAGTAGGTAGTCATGTGGAGAAGGATGTCATTATCAGAAATCCAACCCAAGGAAGTATTATAGTAAGTGTTGCTATTTTTTATTATCTCATTATTTTTTCATTGTCTCGTTTGCTCGGTTCTCCAGCCTTGTGAACCCATATTAAAATCGAAAATTCACATTGTCATTCATTTAGCGGCTTATTTGAACGCTCCAGGTTGAAGGCGTAGTTAGTAAGAGAATTCTCTAACACTATTAATTTACAAGGTGAAGTTCAAGAAAGATAAAGTTTTCTAATTATAAAATGCAAAAAGAAATACAACAAATTTCTATTTTACTAAATAACAAAATACACCTACTACCATAGATGATATCATTTTTTGTTGTGGCGGTTGGTTCCGCAGAGCTGGAAAGCATCAGATGAACATTTCCGTGGTAGCCTGCTTCATTTCTGGTGGTCATCGCACGGTTTAGTGGCGTTCGCCATTATCCAGGATGCGTTTTTCAGACAGATGATGACAACACAGACTTTGACCACAGAGCCAACTTAGTTTCACACTCAACTGCAGCACGCTATTTTTTAGTAATTGTTGTAGTTGTTCCAAAAAAAAAATACGTCTCAGTTAGTGTGAAACTAAGTTGCTCTGTGCTAGTCTGTGTTGTCACACTGTCTGAAAAACGCATCCTGAAGATGGGCGAACGCCCGAAACCGGTCGATGACCACAAAATGAAGCAGGCTACCACGGAAAATGTCTCTGATCATTTTTTTTTTAATAACAATTACTCCAACACAAGTACATTTTATGCCCAGTTGGCGGCATTTGCCTCTTGTTCAGGCAGCTGGTTGAACACAAATATAAACAATCCAGAAATTCACAAACTTATTCAAATTACTGTAATAATTTGATTAAGTAGATTAGTTAATGTGTTTGGGCATTAATTGTTAAATCCTTTCAGACTATTAAAGAAGTTATAAACTAATGTTACAATTGTTTTTTCTATAATACTTAAAAATCATTGTTTTAAAAATGTTAAATGGCAATACGATGAGACTTCACATCATTGAGTCTCAACCATAGAAGATAACTAAGGAAATTCACTACTATTAATAACAGTAGTAACGATTCATAATAAAATTAAGAATTTAACTAAGATGTAAGGAAAACGGAAAAAAACCTGTTGTATTCAGTTGTCCGCTTATCGGCCAGGCGGTTTCTAGGGTAAACGTTTCGGCGATTGTTGGATTGAAAAGCACTTAAAAATATTTTGTTTTTTCCTGGAAAGTACCTGGCCGATAAGCCGACAGTTACATACATCAGATGAAATTGACGGTCAACAACTACAACAATTTGATATATTACTTTTAAGATTTACAATAATAAAAATAAAAATAGTACTTTATTGAATTTCATAGTACAATAAATATGTAATTCAAAGTTTATAGAAAAAAAGAAAGCTAAATAGGGAAAGAATAAAATAAAAATAAATGCTGAGAATAAAAAATAATGGAGCCGCTAAATAGAAATATATTAAAGTTAAAACTACGTAAAATAAGTAACTCAAAAAATGAATGAGAAATTATTAAAAAATAAAATCCCACCAAATTGCTAATAAGATGAAATAGAAAAATCAGTTAAAAAAATAATAGAAATAAAGGAAATACTTTCTTTAGTTTCCTTGAATTATTTAAACGTAAATATTGATATCTTTTTAACTTAATCCTAAAAATATTTTTTTTAAATTCTATTTTCCAAAAGATATAATTATTTAATTAAGTATAAAGTTCTTTTTCTGTTTACAATTTTAATAACTAATTCTTCTTTCCTAACTCAGAAAACATATTAGAAAATCAGCTATGTATATCTGTGTATATGTATTTATTTATATTTGAATCCAATATAAATAAAAAAAATAAATTTATACATATAATTTATAATTTTCAGTAATAATATACTTTAGAATTTACAGTTATAATAGTATCGAAGCATATTTGATAAATAGTATAACCAAAAATATTCTATACCTAATAGGTCATAGAGCAATATAGGAACAATTAATGTCACTATTTTCACAGCCAAAATTCATATTTCTCCCCATCACCCTGTTAATATCATTAAATCATTGTATAAAAAGAAATGAAGAAAACTAACAATAAGACAGTTTTGCTTATTTAAACAGCGATTATATTTTAAGTTCCTTTGTCAAAAATATACTACCTACAATTTTCTTCTAACCCATCAAATAACTTCTGAACTATGAAATAACGGTAATCAGGCATTAATACTGTGTAATAAAGTACATTATTAAACTCGTACATATCTAAAATACCGTATATCAATCAAAACCGAATTACAATTATTAGTATTTAAAGCAAATTAGCGAAACTCTCATTTTTTTCCTAAATGAACATTTCAACTTTAAGTTACTTTATTTGTTTATTATTTATTTCTTTATTTTAGTTCAATTTTAACTTAATTTTTTGCGTAATACTTTAATCTGTATATTAAATAAAACAACTTGCTATTCATATCGACCAGCAGTTTTATATCAATTGGAGGAATTAAAGTAAAATTAAGCTGATCAATCTATATTATCTAAGATAAAGTTCTTTCCTAAAATTCCACTAGTTCCATTAGATGTCAGAAGTCTCATGTCCAAAACCCAGAAAAACTTTTTATTTTTATATGTAATCTAGGTGTTCCTTACTGTAATTCTCGCCAAGTGATCACTTTCTAAAATTTTCTGTCTTACCCGAGAAGTTTGCTTTTCTTCAATCGTGTTGTCTTAGCTAGATCAGGCACAATGTATACTCCATGTAACTTGTTAATATTTTTCAAAATTAATTTAGCTTCATCTACAGATTGAAACTGAGTTAAATGAGATTGTTATCTTTATTTAAACAGTAAGCTTTTTCAATAACTTACTCTTTCAAATCTAGAACATTAACACAATTTCATATTTACTTTTGTCCAAATCTTTTCTTATTCCTCCTTTTATGAGATTCTTTTCTCTTGTCTTGGAAACAGATTTCCCACACTATTCCATCCTGCATTCCGGTTTATCCGCACGGAAGCCATGATAATTTGCGAGTACACTTTATATATATATATATATAAAAACTATGCCTGCAATATGTAGCTGAACTTTTATCTAGAATTATTTCATTGTTAGTATGTTAAGGAAATTAATAAAATACAGTACTGTTATTATTTATTTGTTTTAGATTGATTTGAATATTCCTCTTGAAATGATAGAAAGAGGATTCTGCGTAAATGCTTTAACTTTTGAATTATCAGCTTGTTCTCAAACGCGTCTTAAAATAGAATGGAATCCCAACACTGCTGGACAATGGCGAGATACAATTCGCGTCGTACATGTCAATGGAAAATGTAAATTTGCTCATATTTTAGTGACTTCATCTTCTAATCTGCCTACAAATAGGGTCAGTTGATGCTAAAATAACAAAACGCAAAAAATGCTTTCATATTAGTTAACTTTTCTTAATATTTATATATGTGTTTTTTGTTATGTAGCAACCATTAAGGAGGATTCCGCCTTCGGCGGCCAATAGAGTTGCTAATGTACAAAAAGTAGCCAAAACACATATAAAGACTAACTATAATCTAAAACAAAGTACTGAAGTATTGAAAAATCCGTCTGCAGCGTCTGTTGAATTAAATGCACCAGGGTCCAATCAGTGTGTTGATATGACTTGCTCTGAAAGAACAAAAGAAATTCAAGAAAAATTTGTACTAGGTACATTACCAACATGTGATTTATCACCAGTTCAAATTCATAGGACAACTTACGTCAAACATCCTGGATTTCCACCATTCCATCATAATCTGCCTGTCATTTCCACTGATGAAGAAGATCATGGTAACAAATCAAGAAATAAAACTTTCGACCTAGGCCAGAATACAACGGATCAATCAATGGTTTGTGAATATTAATTTTTAAATTAGAGTATGTATAGAAAAAAAAATGTTCTGTAAATGTTATTCCTTATTTCACATATCATACGATCTGAAAATTTCAAATATGTATACAGAAAGTTGGATTCTCTGATAGAAATTCTGTTTATTTTATGTGAATTACATACCTTCGTGAGCAGTTGGTAAATTTTGGATGAATTACCATTACAGTTATAAGAAGATTCTTTGAATACTTTATTACTCAATAGATTCATTTCATCGTTCTAGGATGGGATCACAATCTAAAATCGCACTCTGCGATAAATCTCAATATGGCGTCATTATGAAATTTGAATACTCACAGAAAGAAGAACGCACTTAAATTTTTTATGCAAGCACTAACATTCAACACATTTATACTATAACTCATATTGAGAACTCCAATGAAGTCAGTGCTTTTTTAGGGTGGTTCTGAATAGGATATACGGTTAAATTCGATCAAAAAAATTAAATTACAAGTTCTTTTTATCAAATTATTCATATTCAGATTAAATATAAATTCGGAATAAATATATATTAAATTAATATCAATAATTCAACCAGAAACGAGATTCAAATATTTCAGTAATTCAAATATTTTGAAATTTTTAATTTTTTTTTCAGAATGATAATTTCTTAACAAAGGGTTCTGATTCCGAAAATCGGCCAGAATCAATATTGGAAATTTCTAATTTACAATTATCGCCTGTCAACGGACTAAATCTTATTAATAAAAATATGGAACAAACAGACATAACATTAATGACTGAAGAAAAAATTGAAAGGAATTTTGAACGTGATAGCCTTGAAAATCCTTGCTTACCATCGAGGTTAGTTCATTTTTCTTATTATGAATTTTATACTTACTGATCTCTCATATTGTTCCCTTTTAGCTAATATATTTTGAATAGAAAGGATATATTTTAATTGGAATATTTTCTGATAGTTCATAGGAATTTCATATTTGTAAAATTTTAGTATTTAGGAAGCTAAATTATTTTGAAAACATAAAATAAACAAAGTGCAAAGCAAATATATAAAATTATAATGATAAAATCCAAAGAAACTATTATTTCTTTCAATCAAATTTACATCGCGTTTGAGATATTCTTATAATATTAGTAATATTTTCTTGGTGGTGTAATGGTATGGCATCCCTGACAAATTTTCAAAATTGCGTTTTCACCAGCAATTCATTTTGTGACTTCCGATTAGGAAAAATCAAGAGAGAAAATATTTTTTTTATTAGATATGTAAACTGTCAAATAGCATAGATTGCACATTCTCTCTTAGTTTCAGAAATTCTTTGTTTGTTCTTCCGTGAATATTCTCATCTTAATAAAAAAATAGAAAGGAATTTTTGATAAAAATGTACAATCTAATTTTAATTTTGAAAAAATAAAATAAAAAGAATTAACAGTCTAAAAATAAAGGACTTCTGAAGTTTAGGATGAATAGTGCCCCTCCATTCTTGTCTTCTTTTGCTTACAGGCTATGGCACATACTAAATTGTACATAAATATACATCATAATATGGATAATCAAATAAAATATATATACATTTCAAAAGAGATTTCCAGTGAGAGTATTACATTATCATATATTACATTATTATATATATATATATATATATATAAAATTAAACTATTTTTTGTCCCGTTGACGGTCACCAACAACGGTCACGTTTGTGAAATGCCTTAATATTGCAAATCCAGATAGACGGATTTTAAGAGGTTTGTACCATTTGACACAGAATTGCCTGAAGGTGGTTAAGAGGGGTGAGGGGTTTTCTAGAGAATGTTAAGGGGTATGTTCCCGTCCGGAAGTTGGGCATAACTGGCATGCCATGCAAGAATTGCGCACCAAATAATAATTTTAACACAAATTGTTTATCAAAGTCCAACACATACCATAATTTTCAATTCTAAATTCGTATTTTGTGAAGATTTCTTAAAGGCGACCTTCAAGGACCCGCCAAGCTACCAAATTAGGCAGCTATTGTGATTAGAATATAATACAATTATAATCAGATTGATTTTGAAGCGGTTTGCACCATTTGACATAGAATTTTATTGAGAATGGTAGGAGGGGCGAAGGGTTTTCAGAAATATGTCCAAGTGTGTGTGTGTGTGTGTGTTTGGATGTGTGCTTTAGTAGCATTGATTGTCATATACTTATTACCAGAGAACCTAAGAGCTAGATTTAGATCTGTTACAAGTTTTCTAGAGAATGTTAAGGGGTATGTTCCCGTCCGGAAGTTGGGCATAACTGGCATGCCATGCAAGAATTGCGTACCAAATAATAATTTTAACACAAATTGTTTATCAAAGTCCAACACATACCATAATTTTTCAATTCTAAATTCGTATTTTGTGAAGATTTCTTAAAGGCGACCTTCAAGGACCCGCCAAGCTACCAAATTAGGCAGCTATTGTGATTAGAATATAATACAATTATAATCAGATTGATTTTGAAGCGGTTTGCACCATTTGACATAGAATTTTATTGAGAATGGTAGGAGGGGCGAAGGGTTTTCAGAAATATGTCCAAGTGTGTGTGTGTGTGTGTGTTTGGATGTGTGCTTTAGTAGCATTGATTGTCATATACTTATTACCAGAGAACCTAAGAGCTAGATTTAGATCTGTTACAAGTTTTCTAGAGAATGTTAAGGGGTATGTTCCCGTCCGGAAGTTGGGCATAACTGGCATGCCATGCAAGAATTGCGTACCAAATAATAATTTTAACACAAATTGTTTATCAAAGTCCAACACATACCATAATTTTTCAATTCTAAATTCGTATTTTGTGAAGATTTCTTAAAGGCGACCTTCAAGGACCCGCCAAGCTACCAAATTAGGCAGCTATTGTGATTAGAATATAATACAATTATAATCAGATTGATTTTGAAGCGGTTTGCACCATTTGACATAGAATTTTATTGAGAATGGTAGGAGGGGCGAAGGGTTTTCAGAAATATGTCCAAGTGTGTGTGTTTGGATGTGTGCTTTAGTAGTAATGATTGTTCGTATACTTATTACCAGAGAACCTAAGAGCTAGATTTAGATCTGTTACAATGTTTTTAAAATTTTCCTAAATATCTTGAAAATGGCGCATCGTTGCTGATTTTGGCCTCTCGCTCCCCTGGAGGGAGGTTATTTGCTTTTCATAAGATCTTTAAAACGATTTATAATAAGGAGGGGGCCGTTAATCCACATTCCAATCCAGTTTTAGACAATTTAATATACTATTTATAGTAACCATGGTAACAGATTCTAAACTTGGCTAAATGAAATGATTGCAAAAAAAAAATTTAATATTTAACAATAGAGTGAAGTGTATTCACGCATTACCGCGCATCGGCAACTTTCCGAGGGGATCAAGGTGCCGAGCCCTTCTAATATATAAATGAGAATTTTTTTGAGAATGTTAAGAGAGGTGAGGGGTTGGGTGCCAGGAGGGCCAAGGGTTAATATTGCAAATTCTGCTGGCGGATTTTTTGGCAGTTTGCATCATTTGACATAGAATTTTCTTGAAAAAGTTTAGAGGAGTGAGAGTTGGGCACCAAAGTCGCTAGGGGGCCGTGCCCTCCTAATATATGTATAAAGCGAAAGCGATCACGGGAGTATATATATATTCTCACCGGAAATTAGTTTTTAAAGGACCCTCAATGCAGAAAAATGTTTTTAGCGGTTGACGGTAATTTGTATGTATGTATTGTGATAATCCGTTTTGGTGTACATCTGGTTTTGTTAAAAATTTATCATCCTAAAGTACCACTTTACTATTTTTCGAAATTTTGTGTAAATCGCTTCAACACTTTTTAACTTCATACTAACTGTACACATAAACGCCTAATCACTTTTAGTTGAAATATTTTATAGTAGAAAAATGTTCACACGGTTCTTTTGGAGGTCTACAACCTTAAGCTACCCTCTAAATTGCCATTTCAGTTGAATACACGGTTCTTCCATATTTATAATATTGAGATGCATTATATAAGAATTACATGTTAAAAAAATCGGAAGAGCACCTTTACAGAACTTCTCCAAAACGGTTCGAGACGATTTTCTAAAAATGTGTAATTTTAATTGTACATATTAAATCTATCCCTTTTATTTGAAGGAAGTTCTGGGCAATCTATTTTCGAATTCAAGCTTAAAGAAAATTATTCAGATGATTGTTTTAATTACATTAAGAGGAAGTCGTGCGAATAATATCTTTATGGACTTACAATAAAAAGGGGGCTGGTCAACTTTGTTGAGGTGCAAAAACACAGCATTCTGATCTATCCCAAGACAACAGTACGTACATAATACAAATAAAAAATAAAAAAAGCAAGCGTATAGCAAGCGTGTCGCAACGAGCAATGTAAATAATACAATTTTTTTTTAGGCGGGAACATAAAATATCAAAAGTCACGAAGGAAGAAAAAAGTAAACAGAAAGAAAGAGAGGAAAGAAAAAAAAAATTAATAACTGTATACATGATTGTGTATGATATGATACCTACTGAATCTATAATTATTGACTCTACCAGGCTTGTCAATTTAGATGGGTCAACGCCAACCTTGTCCAAAAAACCTCGAGTTGTCTGCGGGATAGTACCTCTTGCCCCAAACCACAGGCCGTAAACAGTGTAATCCCTATCGCCATATTGCTCTCTAAATTTTTCTTTATAATAAGGAATGCATCTTTCATATATGGCTTTTTTTCTCCAAATGCACCTTACTTGCCTGATCACAGTCATTGCCTCATAACGAATTGTGGGATCTAGGATCATTGCTGATTTCCCACTTGCTTAATAGGTCCATTAATATGTAGTTGTTGTGGTGGTTGGTTCCGCAGAGCTGGAAAGCATCAGAGACATTTTCCGTGGTAGCCTGCTTCATTTTGTGGTCATCGACCAGTTTCGTGCGTTCGTCCAACTTCAGGATGCGTTTTTCAGACAGTGTGACAACACAGACTTGCACAGAGCAAACTTAGTTTATACACTCGGTCATATATATCAATCATATATATAGTTAATTTTTTTTTCTTTCTGTTTACTTTTTCCTTCCTTCGTGACTTTTGATATTTTATGTTCCCGTATCAAAATCTAAAGCAGTGAGATTGTATAAAGTAAGTTTGCTCTGTGCAAGTCTGTGTTGTCACACTGTCTGAAAACGCATCCTGAAGATGGGGCGAACGCCCGAAACCGGTCGATGACCACAAATGAAGCAGGCTACCACGGAAAATGTCTCTGATACATTACTATGTACTTAACTCGGTGATGGCGCCGCGTCATAAGGAGCATACTATTTGGACAATGCCCAAGAACATGGGGCGGAGTTTCATTCTCTCTGCCACACTTGCGGCAGAGGGGCCCAGCATTTCCCAAGAACCGGTCACCAACTCCGGATACACCACGGAGAGGCGCGTAATTAATGTTGAGCTTTATGGGGTTTATCCACTCACAGACGAAATTGTTCGCCTTTGGAGTATCTTTAAAGTGGCAAACATCGATGCCCTGCCACTTACATTTGCTCCAGTCTTCAAAGGTCGCTTCTCTAGGAAGCGTCGCAGATGCCTTACAGATAGCATTTCGTCCTGATTTGCAGTAATGGGACCCAGACATACCTTACATTCCTGCACTTCCTAAGTGAAGTCCAAGGTAGATTGGTCTGCACTTCCTAAGTGAAGTCCAAGGTAGATTGGTCTGCACTTCCTAAGTGAAGTCCAAGGTAGATTGGTCTGCACTTCCTAAGTGAAGTCCAAGGTAGATTGGTCTGCACTTCCTAAGTGAAGTCCAAGGTAGATTGGAAAAGTAGATCCTCAGTTCTCGCTAACTTTTGTGCAAGAGACCAGTGTTGTAGCGGAGCCTCCCAATCACACCGTAATAATCCGAGACCCCGGAATCGACGTGGAGAATATAGCATTGCAGTTGAAGTATTGGCAGGTGAACCTAGCATTGCTTTCACACTACGCCTTCTAATAACATCAATACCCCCAAGCAATTCTGAACTCAGTTTCATTAAGGGAGCCGTTTGCAAGGGGTATGCGAGCGTAGGGAAAGATATTGATTAATTACGTTCAGTTTCTGGTCGGGTTTCAATATACTACTGACTGACAGTTTGTTCATATTATTGTTTAGTTTCTGAACGGCACTTTCTTTAAAGATGAGTTCATCCGAAGAGGTGCAACACAAATATTTAATAATTTCATTGTCCTTTATAGATGGAATTAGATCTCCATCCTCCAATATTGGAGTTTTGTGTTGCAGTAATCCATTCTCCACTATTATTGCCGTGCTCTTAACCGGATTCACTTTCAAACCAATTTCTCTTAACGTTCGGTGAACCATGTTAACTATTCTTTCGGCTGCCTTCGCACTACACGCCGTCTGTAATCGCCTGGTCATCAGCGAACCCCGTTAGACTTATCTGATGTTCAGAAACATCAAGCCTATAACCAAATTGGTTCGCCAGATCAGAGTCGCAAATCTTTCTGTACAAATGATCTATGGAGAGATTGAAGAGAGTAGGCGAGAGCGGGCCCCCCTGTAGCACACCTCTACGAACCTCGATAGAACCTGATTTTTTGGGCCCTATACTGACGATCAGGGCTTGCGGCACAACAAGGAAGAAACCAAGTTTAAAAGATCCCCGGATATCCTTCTGGCCTTAAGTACTTGAATGATGTGCTGGTGTCCAACAGTGTCACAAGCACCGGAGACATCGAGAAACGCAACCGTACCATTGGCTTTCTTATTCCGAGCATCTTTCAGCACTGAGTCTAGTATCCTTGAGTTCATCTGACATCCAGACAATCCTCTGACAGAACCCGTTGACACGGGTGAAAAGAAATCTGCGACCTTAATTCTGCGTCCAAAACCTTCTCTATTATACGACGGATGATGGAGAATATAGATATTGATTTCCATGACGATATATCATTTGTGGATCCCTTTCCTTTATGCACCAGTATGATTCTAGCCCGGCGAAGAGATTTAGGAACGTAGGAGGTCTTTAGAAGAATTTCTATAATGGTTCTTATACTATGCGCCACATCCAAAGCTCTCACAGTTCTAATCAGCACTCCATCAGGACCAGCCGAAGTATCCAATGAGGTAGACTTTATCGCACTGTGGACATTTTCCAGACTAACTGTCATCATATTAGGGCGTGATGGGGAGGCAACATACTTCCCAAGTAAGTTTGCATTTTCAACTCCGAATACTGCTTTGAAATGGACTTCTATTTTTGGAACATCTATGGGACACTTGTTTAGCTGCGTCTGCATTCATGATAGTTTGAACGACCTTCTTTCGACGGTTATAATAATTGTATTGCGCTAGTCGCACTGGAACTGCTCCCTCCTCCTCTCTCACTGCTTTATTGGACCTCTGCGGATTAGACACAGTACTGGCACCTTTTCCATTCATTGCTATTTTGCTTTTTTGCCGCATTTTAAAATAACGAATGGTGAGATGTTTAGGGCCTAGAAGCTGATAATTGACATCACGAAGCCTGGAAGCTGATAATTGACATCACGAAGGAATTTGAGACAGCCATCCATAGCCGAGCCCAACTCATGGGGTTTGAAACTTTCCAGCGACTGCCCACAACCTTTCAGGATTTCTTTAAACGTAGCAGACCAGTTGTTAATATCGTTCTTGTTGAAACCAGGGTGTTGATGCCTTAACGTTACTACTAAGATTTGGGAGAATACTAGCAGATTAAGTGTGTTAGCTTCAACTGGATGTTTCTTAGCGATATGGTTCGTAGACCCCTTTCATTTTTAAAAGAGAGCTTACACATATCGCAAATCCTACGCCCGGAGTTCTCGAAGGGGTCGTTATCTGCATTATTACAATCATTAGAAGGTTCCTTTATTATTTCGCGATCGAGATTTTCGTCAGCGATAGCCGTTTGCGCCACATCCTTATTTTTATTGTCATAGGTTCCCCTGTTGGAGGTACATGGTAAAACATCGTTGATCGGAACAGTTTTCCCTTTACGATGCCAGAATCTTCGATCCATTCGGCAGAAACATAGGCCTATGGTCCTTTTGTACTGGAGTTGTTAGCGCAGGTGCCAGAGACGTACACCAGGGAGGAAAAGATAGCTTCCGTAACGGAGGACCCTCTGTTCTAATCACCCATACTTTTTGCCCCACCTCAAAACTCCTCTCCTCAGCACTCACATTCATTCTACAAATACCAACAGTTATAATTAGGAAGTATCCTAATACATTGAAGTAGATTTGAGAGTCACTAATAATATAAATATAAATAGTTTGACTATGATAAAAAACAATCCAATAAAATAACAAATTTGTTAGTTAAAATTTTATATTAAATATTTTTCCGAGAAAATTGATTTTATGAGGGTTCTGGCGTAACCGAGGCGTAAGAGTTTCCTCTTAATCTTTCATTTTAATAAGTGAACTCGGTTCAGCTTTTTTTTTTTTACGCCCTGACAGTTAGTTTTATATTTAAAAAAATATGTTTACAATTTTTTGGTTTTATTTATTTACAAAAATACGGGCAGCTCACCAAGAGCATTACAGATAGAGATTAGTGGTAAAAGTGTTCTCCATAAATCTTGGTAGAGTCGCGGTTTCAGTCTTCTAGATGGAGTAGGTTCGCCTCATGGTAGTCGGACGTTGAGGATAGTGTGTGAAGTGTGAGGAAGAAGTTATCTTTAATTTGGTCATGTGTGTGTGAATATCTGTAATGTCTAGTTCTCTGTGTATTTGTGTGTTTCTGGTAAACCAAGGGGCTCTTGAAGCAATTCTGAGCACTTTATTTTGAAATGTTTGTATGTTTCGTCACTCTGAAACTGGCTGTTACCCAGACTGGGCAGGCGAATGTCAATAGAGGTCTGAGGAGTGCCTTGTAAAGAAGTACTGACACAGGATCTGTTAATGAGAGGATATAACTGTTCCACTCGGGTGTATGCGAGTAGTTTATTGTTAATGTGTAGCCTCCAGGTTAATGTGTAAGTCTTGTGTCAAGGATTACACCAAGATATCCCACTCTTTAGTCCTTCGGTTTCCAGGGTATTTCCTGGTTGTTTAATTTTAACGCCGAAGGTCTTCATTTTGGAATCTACAAAGAGAAAATTTTTGCTTCTGTTCTAGTGGGGTTGAGACGTAGCTTCCACTTGTTGATAGTTGTTTGTAAGTCATTAATGCTTTGGACAGTGTTTTTGTTAGCTGAGGCTATCATTGTATCATCTGCATATGTAACTAAAATAGTTGAAGTTAGTTCAGGTGTGACCGAACAGTAAAGGTTAAAGAGTATAGGGCTGATGAGTGCTCCTTGTGGTATTTCGGCAAGAATTTGGCGTCTTGTACTATAAGTATTGTTGAGTCTTACCTGAAATGTTCTGTCTCTTGAAAAGGAACCTACGGTTTGAGTAATGCAGTCTGGTGAGTTTGTAGAGTGTCCTGATTGCCAAATTCTGTTGAATGCAGCCGCTAATTCTAGACATATCACTGCAGTATGTTTCCTTTTTTCAAAATTGTGTACTATATATTCTGCGATTCTCTTAAATTGATTTGTTGGTGATTGTTTTGGTCTGAGTCCAAATTGATAAGCAACAGATGTTTTAACAGTCGTCTATAGATTATTTTCTCAAGTATTTTTGAGAGAGAGTTTAGAAGACTAATTGGTCAATAACTATTGGGGTCGTTTTTTGGTTTACCGGCTTGATGGAAAACAACTATTATTGTATTCTTCCATTTTTTAGGAAAGTAACCTAATCGGAGGCATGCATTAAAGATTGCAGTTAAAAAGGCGACACCTTTCGGAGGTAGATCTTTTAAAAGAATGTACGGTATTAGATCGTCTCCAGGAGCCTTGTGCTAAATTCAGTTAATGTGCCACTGATGGACGAGAAGGAAATTTCATGATCAACAGAGCTATAAAAATGGGCAATAGGTACTAAAAGATTGACGATGTAAATGTGTTTCTGGAATACACGTTCTGGTATCTACATATATTTTATAATAGGCAACATCTAATAAAAGGTCTCAATTTGAACAAGTTATCTACTTAGCATTGTGAGAATTGCAATAAAACAATTTCGTGGGGATGTTTCATACGAGACACTTTTGTATTATTTTGATCTATTCTATTTATTTTTATAATGACTTAGGTATCTAATTTTTTTAGGCTATGATGATTTTAGAATTTGTACTTAAATTAAATGCTTGTTAATCATTTTATTTAATTAATATGTAGATATTTTATGCCTTACATTTACAGATCAATTCCTTGTGCAAATATTGAAAGACCTTGCACTCCACCATTATCCAGCAGCAGCTCAACAGTGGCATATAGTTTCTCAGTTTCTCCTTGTGTTAAATTAAAAAGAAGAAATGATGATGACACTTATAATACTTATAATTTTATAAAATCACCAGGATCTGCTATCATTACTTCAACAGTTAGGAAAAGACAAAAACAAGATGTTATTATCAGCACTTTATCACCAAAGTCTCGTGTTAATTTTAAGAAAATACCACAAAAATTATTTAGCACTTCTAAAACAGGCAAACCAAATCAACATATTAAATTCATGGATGGTAAGAAATATATATTGTCCTGTCTGTATCCAAAATTTATTTAAAGGAAGAAAGTTTACTCCATTTTTGAATATATTGAATTTTCAATTTTTTGTTAAGCAAATCGAAAGGTTTTGGACCAGTCAGTTGCCTCTGAGACTTCTCATCCTCTTACTTTCTATTATGAGACTGCTTATGAAGATCCTTTTGCCAAGTAAGTAGTAGTTTTACCTTTGATTACTGTATTATTAACGGAAACAATAATAAAGATGTCCAACGGAAGTATAAGAATTATTTACTTGAAAGTGATGTGACCTCCTCTACTTACCTAAACTAAATGGATGTGATGTATATGAAGCGAGCTAGTAATTGAATGTGGATAGAAAATATGCATTTCTGGTGAAGCGAGGTTTTTTAAAATGAATATTTAGATGAAGGTATAATAAACAAATTAGCACTTTATAGAAAACATGGGGCCCCTTCGCGCCCCTTCCTTAAAGTTCTTAATGAATTTTCCCAGAGAAATGTTTTAAAAAGCCATTCAGTAAAGTAGTACTTCCGATTGAGGAATTTTGATAGACAACTTGCAGTCGGATCCCATAATGTTAAACGAAATGTCAACTTGAACACTCTGCGATTTTTCGTTTTTAGCTATGGTGTACACAAACATACAACACACTTCCATACTATTTTCTAAAAACCATTTTTTGGGATTCAGGGGGAACTCAAAATGTGCATTTACCATGAAAACTCGATATCATAAATTTGACACGATTGCAATACTTTCTCTTACCATGAATACAAGAAAGTAATAAGGATTTTTTACTTTTTTTTTTTTTTAAATATTGGTAAAATTACGATATAAATCTATCAGAAGAGATAGGTTAAGAAATGTAATTATGGAACCACTTATTACAATAATTAAACTAGAGGAGATTGTAAGTGCCAATATGAATTCAGAATAAGCTCTAATTAAGAAAAAGAAACGGAAACGGAAGTAGCTTTGTTTGAAGACAAAAAACATACTCGATTATAGTAGAGGATAAGTCAAAATGGCCAATAAAAGAAATCGGAAAGAAGAAAAGATCTAAGAATAGATATCATAAAAACAAGATATATCACCGTTATTCGAGTAAAACCAAGAAATTCAAGAATCAACACATAGCAAAGAAATTTGTGAGAAGTTTGTGGTTAAACTGTATTAGATTCATTTATTGTATTACACAGGAGAAAATGCAAGTTGAGTTATACCGGTATTGAAACACCTATATATTTTTTCCCCCTGGTTATTGTTTTATTTTTTTTTTTTACTTTCTCTTTCTCTCTAGTAAAAGGAAGAATTGAGATCCTGTCAAATTTTCGAAATTGAGTTTTCATCGGAAAAACCTGTTTGGAAGTCCCTTTGTACGAAAAAAATGTTTTTAGCAAATGATCTAGTGTTCGCGCGTGTATGAACAAAATATCTTAATAACGAAAAATCGCAACACACGCATCTACACGAAGATTACCGGCAAATCCATCAATCAGAAGTGCGACTTTAAACTTACATTTACTTTAAACTTTCTATACTATCTATTGTAACACACCTAAATACCTATCATTTTTATTTTAAACTTTTTCCGGGAAAAGTTATTGTTTGGGAGTTTATGGGGAACAGTAAGTTTAAGCTTTCCCCTAAAATACCACTTTAATGCAATGTATGCTTTTATCACCTACATAAAATTAAAATACATTAGAAGCATTGCTAGATTCCAAATTTGAAGAAAATAGGTTAACGGAAGTGCGACCTACTCTTCAGAGTAGGTTTTTGTGTTTTTTTTGGAATTTTCTCAAAAACGACACTGAAGATTTTTTTTTTAAACTTATAATGCTAACTGCATCTGTTCTAAATAAATCTATTACTTCTATTCGAAACATTAAAAGAAAAAAGAAGTAAATAAATAAATGAAAATAGATTTTGGATAGTTGGGCGGAATTTGTGACTTAAATTTCAAATTTTATTTAGGTTATTGAATTTTATTGGTGTGTTTTTTTGGACTACATGTAATCAATTTTCTACCAGGCTAGGTTGGTACTTATAGTATATTAAGACAAATGAATAAAATTCGAAGTTTAAAAAAAAATTGTCATTTTATCTATAGCGGTATAAACATGGGAGTATGGAAAATAGTGTGAGTGTTTCGCACCAGATTTTTGTTTTTGTTTTTATACCTAATTGTCGCTACTATTAAAAAAATTATTGTTTAGTACTATTATACTAAAGTTTATTGTTTTAGATTCTTATGAAATTAAAGAGTTTGTTTTAAAAATTTTATAACTAATTTAGAATAATTTTTACTTTCTCTTACTCCTAGGTAAGAGGAATTATTGTAATTGTGTCAACTTTTCGATATCGAGTTTTCACCGGAAATATCAGTTTTGAGGTGCCC
>JAAEAF010006452.1:0-63632 GCA_011037195.1 Triatoma infestans | reverse complement strand
TTTGAGCTTCCTATAATTTTGCATTTTTGAGATATTTTGTACCAATAGACACAATCAGACATGAAGAGACACTGTGGTATCACCAGGCATGGTTAAATTACAACACAGTATTAAGATGGTTACACGTCTGATATTTATTATAATTATTCTACCAGAAAGTTATAGCAATTGATACCTACAAATCGATGTAACTGAACACACTACAGTACTTCCCTCCTAGTAGGAAAGAAGTGACTACAAAAAATAGAAAAAAAAAAAAATATAAATGAGGTTCGTAATCGGCAAACTTTGCAGGAAAATGGATCGTACGTCCGCTTCGGGATATGAGTAGACGTTTGGCGGTCCTTCGGTCTTGAAGCTGCCTGGCAGGACTGTCTGAATCTCCTCCTTGCCCTAATCTCCTGAGCCTCTTAATCTCTGGAAGATTTTTTCTGCGAACGAACGCTTTAATTAAGGCTGTTTTTAATCACTGGGTATTTATCCTGATTCGGAGGATTGGTTATTATGTCACAATCAAGTGTACTCACAACATAGTCATACTTCGTAATGTCCCTGGTGATGTCGCTTAGGGCAAAATTCCATTCAATTTGGCTAAACCATAAACGAGGTTTGTACCTCCAAAAAAAGGGGGAATTTTTACAGCCACTCTCGACACTTCGGCACTTACTATGTTCATTTTGCTTATGGGGTCACCAATTGTGATATCACCAGGCATGATTAAATTACAACACAGTATTAAGATGAACTAGAAAGTTATAGCGATCGACACCTACAAATCGATGTAGCTGAGCACACTACAAGACCATTCACTAATAACATTTTTTTCGTACTCAGCTATAATGGATTGCCGAGATATCAGTAGCTTTCAGAAGGGTATAAGCTAAAGAGCATATCTGGTTATTGGAAGGAGAAATTAAATAGAGTAGAAGCTAGTCTAGCCGCCTGCTTAATAAGATGCGTGGGCGCAAATTTTATTTCAGTCAAACGCCATTCAAACAACCATCAACGTTCAACGACCATCGTTCTCACACCGTCACTCTGCCAGTCAGTCCTGTCACTTTCTTCTCCCGCTACCATACTCTCACTTTAAATTATACAGTGTAAAGGCCTTGCAGCGCTTATAGTCTCGTATAATATAAACAGTGTTCATTAAGTCTAACTAATCTCAACATAAATTCTATCTCTTCTGCCCAATTCCTCCAAAATATCCACTTCATTACAGGTACTCAACACATATAGTCCCTGTGAAAACTCAATTTCGAAATTTATTTCGAAATGATTTAGTTTTGAGATTTTTTTTTTTTATAATCTGGTTATTATAATGCAATATTTTCTCAGAAATGTATTTATTTATATATTTTTCCTTAATGAAGATTTGTTTTATATAAGATGAATGGTAAAGTTTTGTTCGGAACTTTTCCCTAATTAGTCTTTCTTTCTTTTTCTATTTCCTCCCAATTCAGTCGTCAATAGATTTCCCAGAACCTCCTTAAAACTGAATTTTTTTTAGTATTAAAAATGCCACATGAAAATGATTGGTTCATATCTCTGCTATCCAGAAAATCATTAGAGGTTATTTGTCCGAGGAAAATCCTTATAAATCAGAAAACTGTTTCGTGAATTCGCACTTCCGTTTAACTAATTTTTTTTTTTTTCAAACGTGGAATTCTAGCAAAGCTTTTAATTATAATTGAACAACATTAATGTAAGAATTATGTAGTTAAATTACTTAAAGTTTGACCATGTATTTACACAGCTGCGCATCAATAGAATTAATTTTAATAAATGTACTACAGGTTCCCAGTTTAAGCATCGACTTCTGAGGTAATTAGGGCCTTTCGAATGATTTTCTTTTCTCGAATCAAATCCGCACGACCTGGGATGGCATATGTTATCCTATACGAGGGTGGTTTGAAAAGTCCTCGGAATGTACTAGAAAGAAGTGTCTTACCTCGGTGGAACTGCTTTTTTTTTTCAACATAGTCTCCCTGTAGACTAATGCATTTGGTCCAGCGATGTTCCAATGCCTTTATCCCATCTCGAAAATGAGATTCCTCCAGGCCTGCAAAGTACATCTCCAATTCGGCTGTCAGTTCTTCCGTTGTAGGAAATCTCCGTCCACCGAGGAAAATTTTCAGCTTGGGGAAGAGATGAAAGTCTGATGGTGCCAAATCAGGTGAATAAGGTGGATGTGGCAACAATTCGTACCTCAGTTCATGAAGTTTTGCCTTGGCAATAACACGTGTGCGGGCGGGCGTTGTCCTGATGAAAGATGACTTTCTTCCTTGCCAAACCAGGCCTTTTTTCGCGTATCTTTTCCTGTAGTTGGTCTAGGAGGTTTGCATAGTATTGCCCCGTAATTGTTTGGCCAGTAGGAAGATAATCTATCAGCAGAATGCCTTTTGCATCCCAGAAAACTGAGGCCATGACCTTTCCGGCCGAACGTACTGCCTTTGCTTTCTTTGGTGGTGGTGACTCAGCATGTTTCCACTGCTTTGACTGCTATTTTGTCTCTGGGGTATAGTAGTGGACCCAAGTTTCATCTGTAGTCACAAACCGGCGCAAAACATCTTGTTGGTTGCGCTGAAAACGGGCCAGACTTAGTTCGCACATTTCCAATCTGGTGCGTTTATGGTCCAATGTCAAGAGCCGCGGCACCCATCTTGCCGATAATTTTTTCATTCCCAATTCTTCGGTTAAAATGTGATATACCCGTTCAGATGACATCCGTATAGCTTCAGCAATCTCTCGCACTTTCAGTCGACGATCCTCCATGACCATTTTATGCACTTTTGCGATAAATTCTAGGGTCGTAGCACTTTTTGGCCGTCCACTACGCGGATCATCATCTAAGCTCTCCCGACCAAATTTAAACTCGCTGGTCCACTTCGCAACAGTTGAATATGAAGGAGCAGAGTCCCCCAGTGTGTTCTGAAAGTCGGCATGAATTTCCTTTGCTTTCATACCTTTCTTTACAAAGTACTTAATCACTGCTCGAATCTCAGTTTTTTTCATTGTCACAAATCACTACGCGGGAACAACAACAAAGAGTCGTCACTACCACTCTCCTGCAGCAAGAGCACTGACGCGCACGTGTTCACTCACAAAGGATGTGTGATTATTGCGCGGGAACCTCGTTGCTCTAGCACTGACATCTAGCGGTGATTCCGAGAACTTTTCAAACCACCCTCGTATTATGCATCCGCTATTCATACTACCTGAGGAAGTGTGGCGCCCTAGGCGACTGTAATGTTCTTAATAACTCATGAGACATGTTCGTGGTAGCCTGCTTCTTTGTGGTCATTCGACCGGTTTCGGACGTTCGCCATCCAAGATGCGTTTTCAGACAGTTGTGCCAACACAGACTCGTACAGAGACTTAGTTTCACACTCGTTCTTAATAGTTTCACACAAGTTCTTAATACTAATGGGATCTGAAGGCGTGGAACCTAAGCTAATACGGTTGGTTCTTATTCCCATGAAATATTCAAATATAAGCCACAAGATGCTGCAATACTTTTAGCAAAACCAGTCACAAACCACAAATCATTTATTAACATGTGGTCGGAAACACCAAAGTAGAAAAGCATAGTGATACGGCCAATAGGTAGATTGGTTCAATAAAATAAAATGAATAAAGATACACTGTTAATTTTAAAGTGGACTGTATTTAGCATAAAAAAATAAACGGAAGATGAACAAACTTATAAAAAATGATATAATATAAAAGTTGAACAATGTTTGCGTTTATTAGTGAAAGGTGATTTTATATTATGTTTCTCTCTCGCCTGAAATTAGTAAATAAAGATGTTACTGGAGCTGGGCCGTTGTCGCCCTTACTCACGTACCTCCGCTCTGTTATAAGATAATGGTTGATAGAAAATAATGTTGTTCTTGTTGATGATGATGGTGCACTGATGTACAAAAGTTTAACGAGGATGGTGGTACTCCAAGTTCCACAATGGTTTAAGTGGATGGTACACAGACGTATACGAAGAATGTCGAATAATGTTCAAGATATGGCCACACCAAAAGTGATAAAATTCAACTAGTTAATGTGCGCACTAATAGAGCAGCAGAGCAACTAACAGTTTGTTTGAGGATAACTCTTTGTTACGAGGTAAAAACAAGTGTAAGTTCTAAGTGCGGGCGAGAGAGAGAGATAGAATCCACACACACTATAACACGAGAGAAACATAATAGTTGTTTGTATTAGTAATAGCGAGAGAGAATGTATTATGATGTTTGTTTAGTACAGTTCGTATGTACGATTAATAAAATTTTTAATTTTATTTGATTTATTCTCTTTACGGACGCTCCACATAAGTTTTCTTGGAATTTATTGTGCAACATCAGAAAATCCACTTAAATTTGTCAAAAATGAAGATTTTTGACATTTTTAGATCATTATTTTAATATCATAAAGATTTACATCAGTTTAAAGCAGGGGGTCTCCAACTTAAACGCAACAAAGGGCCAGCAAAATTTACATAAATATCAGACGTGGACCGTATTCAATATTACTCTCTAGACCAAAACATAAGCTAAAAAAAAAAAATTGAATGGCTCTAATACACGCTCTTAATTTGCCAAGTCATTATGACGTATAATGGCAGCTATACTAGCATTTAAAATTTTTAACCATTTTTATTTTACTAAATTATATTAGACGTTTAGAATAATATAATTATCTTTGAAAATTTATTAATATCATTTTTTATTTTAATTTTAAGAGTTCTTCCTTTAATTTGATTTTGAAACTGATATCTTTTCCTATGTACCAACTTTCAATATCTATTTCTACCTTGCGTGTTACAATGTGAAATATTTAACCTAGAATCTTTTATTCGTGAACAGAACTTTGACTTATTAAGTTTCATAATTTATTGAAAAGTTAGTTGCTCACATACATTTTATATTTGAGATAATTACTGACGAGGTATTTATAAATATCTAGTATGCCTACTTCGTTATATATATTTTTTTTTTTTGAAATCAGTATTGCATTGGAGTAACATTGCCATACAAAATTTTTTTGTTTTTGCTTCCTGTTTTAGCAGATTAACCAGAGATGTTCTCTGTTTTGGGGGAAGATGATTGCTACTGTTATCTCTGATTGGTTTTGGTATTTTTTTTTTCATATTGATTATTTTAATGAGTGGTATAGATATGTTTATTTTAGAGTAAAATGTTATTGATTCTGATAAAGTTGTAAGTAGCTAAATATAATTCCTCATTTGGGTTTATTAAGATACTATGTAGGTTGGCTGGTAGTGTACATTTTGTTTATATCATAATGTTCCATGATATTTCCCTATCTTTCTAATAACTAACGCAATCAAGGATCAGATGGTTAGCGTCGATGATCGTTTCCGGTGGGCATAGACAGGTAGAAGTTCCCTTAATACTTATTCGGGATAAATGGTGGGGGGAAAAGTTATGATTGAACCTGACCATTAAATTGAGGAACCGTCTACTTTCATTATGGTAAAGGAACCATGATCTTTTCGGCATAGTGGCTGTAAGGCGATGTAAAATTTACCTTTAAGGGTTTTTGATCTCTCATATTCTAACGACCATTCTCTATACTATATGTGTGTTTAGCATAATTCCTTATACGTTAACTTATCAGCATTATGAGCCTGAAGGTTTATGGCCTCTTTTGCTTTCTTATCTGCTATTTCATTGCCCGGTATTCCTGAGTGGCCCTTGATCCATATTAAACGATAAAATTTTGCCATTTCGAACCCCATTTTTTAAAAGATATATTGTTTCAATGAACAATGAAGGCAGCTTTATTCCCTGGATATTTTAATTTAGTGAGTACACTTTTATTATCCGAAAGAATAGTTGGTGTTTTACCACTGTTGGTGTTTTTAACGAGGATACAAATCTCGTGCATTTATTTATGGCCATGTAAAAATATATTTAATTCTGCAGTGTAAAAATTGAGAATCTATTACTTAATTTATACAGCGAGCTGTAGTTGGTTTGAGGATCAAAGATAGAGCATCCGACTCTCTCGGAGGACTTAAATCCATTGGTAAATAAGAAGTAAGCATCATGAAATTTATGCAGTAGTTTCATGGATAAAAATTCATTGTTGGCCTTTGCAGAGATATAATTCTTCGTCACATTTTTCAATATTTATAAAAAAAAAAAAACGAACTATTTGAAATCAGGAATTTTTTTTCAATTTCACTTTTTTCTTTAATTCAATGTGAATTTTTAAAAGTTCATTATTATTTTTAGAAAGTAATTAAATAAAAGAATTTAAAGTATAAAGATTTTACAAAAAAAAATTAACGTAATTGTGTTTTAATTTGTACAAACTATTGAGAAACGTCATGGATAGAATACAGGAGCCTGTTTGCGATCTCTGAACTCATGGTTCATATTTAGTATTAAGTATAATTGTTTAAAAAATGTAAGTTCATATATTAGAATAAATAATTAAAGAGAATTTTTTTTATTGGAATTTTTTTTTTTAAATTTATTTGAATTGTTACACCAGCTGTAAGTGTGCTATAAGTAATATTGAAAAAACTAACACTGACGCTCACACACCACACATACTAAACGAGGGGAGAAGCTACCCAGCGGGAACACTCCCTAATTAATTATTCAAATTAATTGCTTCCTTCTTCTGCGGAGAGCAGATCGCGAGATTTTATCTGGCGCCTTAAACGTCTGGGAGGATTGTCTGGGATGCAACGGGATGATAAATTTCGGATAAGAGGATTAGAATGGGAATGAAAAGTCTGATGGAATTTGTTATATCGGGTTTGGGCAACCTTATTACACAAAAGGAATATCTAAGTCCGTATGAATGGTTAGATTTAAAACATAAAATGGAGCGTTAAAGATAGTGCGAAGAATTTTGGATTGAAGAGATTGAATTCTTTGGACGTTTGAATGTTTTGTTGAACCCCATAGCTCGATGCCGTATGACCAGGTAGGTTTTAATATAGATGTGTATATGAGTCGTTTGTTGTTTATTGAGAGTTTTGATTTTTTGTCGAGTAGTCTTTTGAGTAGGCGATAGCGTCTATTAAATTCAAGCCATTTAAGTCGGGTATGTTGGTTCCATGTCAATCGTTTGTCTGTATACGTCCCAAGGTAGCGAATAACATTCGTAGGAGGGGTTGGAATTAAATTGTAATAGACTGGAGGGAGAGTGATGCGTCGGATTGTGATGAAAGTGATGTTTTTTGAGACTTGGTTTTGTTTAGTTTTTGAAAGATGTTTCCATCTTTTGAACCATTCCTCTAACGAAGTAAGATGAGTTTGGAGGCTTCTGTGTGCGGTCTTAATGAGGAGATAGGATAGCTGTGTCATCTGCCGTAGGTTATAAGTACTGTTTCTGGATGGGTTGGTATATCTGCTGTATATATTTCGTAGAGGATAGAGCCTAGAATACTGCCTTGTGTTACGCCTGCTTCGGCTTTATGATTCGGATAATATGATGAACCGATCTGTACTTGAAAATAGAGGTCAGACAAGTAGGATTTTAGAATTAGGTAGTAGGTGAATGATAGGTTGCCCTTGAATTTCCAGAGCAATCCCGGGTGCCATACTCGATCGAAGGCTTGCTTCACATCAAGGAAGACCCCGCGGGCAACACTCCTTTTTCTCAAGGGAAGATGCGATGGTGTTATTGGAAATTAAATAATAAATTTTTGAAATAGCAATATCGTGTGGAAATAGATGGCACTGGTATATACGTATTCCATACGGCAATAGAACTTTTAGCTTTGATTGTGAATCAGTGAACAATGTATTTTTCCCTGTAGTTGTGAAACAAGAAAAAGAAAAAAGTATTTATTAGTTACAATAAAATTGGAAAGGCCTATTGTTATAAGCTGATCGGAATATAGGGAGTTACTGGCATTGTCTCTGCAGGGAATATAGTCTCATAGCTAGTAGTCAATTACCCTTAGTTACTGCGATATACTCTCACTATAACTTAAAATACTATTCTTTTAAAAAAAAAAAAAATCCATATAAAACTTTTATTACAAAATAAAATATCTGATAGATTATTTATTTTTTTTAAATAGAGTCGATATATAATAAATATGTAATTTTGTCTGTAAAAAAAACAAAGTTAAATTGGGTTAGTAATTTTTTTTTTTTTTAAAGAATCCATAGTTTTTGCCTAAAGCAAGAATAAAAAAAAAAAAAAATAAAAAAAAATAAGGCAGAATTCCTATTTATAGCTCTATTTTACTTTTATCAGCAACAGGGCACCAAGTTACGATATTCCTTATTGTAGGCAGCTCTCTCTCCAATCTACTCACTACTTACCATATATAAATCTTTCCCATACACTTTACTCCTTCCTTACATACTACTTTCAATTTCCTTTTTTTCCTTTTTCATTTCTTTTTTTCTTTTTTGCTTTATCCTATGCACTCAATCTACTTTCTTTCTTTCAAATACTATTTTTATTTCTTACAAATCTTCTTTTCACTGTTTCGATACCTGATCGCTTTTATTTTCAAAATTTTTTATTGAAATTAACTAATAGCGTTATTTCTACTTCATTGATTGCATTGATATTGTCAATATAAATGGATTAATTGGGTCTAAATGAACCTAATCTTATCCTTCTAGGCCTATGTTTTGAAGTCCCCTAAATACGAAAAAAAAATAAAATTAATTAAAAACACTCACACAACTTTCTCTTACCTCAGTTTTCAAAATTATAATTGACAAATTTTATAGTTTATGTACAAAATTTAATGAAATTCGTCGAAAACTGGAAAAAAAAAAAACTGCCCAGTAAAAACACACTTCCGGTTCACTAATTTTCTTGAAATTCGGAATATTGGCCAACTATTTATTTGTAATTAATTTTTTTTTTGGATGATAGAATTGTGTAATCAACTATCATTTTAGAGAAAAGCATAACCCCAACCCTCAACCTAAAAGCGCTCTTAAATGAATATTCCCAGAGAAATGTTTTTTAAATAAAAGTTGTAGATCTCTGATTGTTTAGTTTATATACGAAGTTTCAAGAAAATCGTCGAAGACATTTTTTGAGAAAATCGTGAAAAAGTGAAAAAAAAAAATCATTTAGTAAAATGGTAAAGTAAACGCATTTCTGGTTATCCGATTTTTTCGAAACTCGGAATTTCAACAACATATTCAATTCTAATTAATATTATTTAGATGATAGAATTGTCTAATAAACTGAAATAGTACTTTAGATAAAAACCTAACCCCATCCCTTCACCATAACTGTCCTTAAATGAATTTTCCCAGAGAAATGTTTCAAATAAAAGTTGTAGCTCTTTGTATATGTAGTTGATATATAAAGTTTCAAAAAAATCGTCGCAGCCATTTTTGAGAAAAACGCCAAAAAGTAGAAAAACCAACTAGTAAAGTTACTTTAGGTTAAAGTACTTTAAAGGCACTTTCGGTTAAAGAATTTTGCCAGATAAAGTACTGTCAGATCTATAATGGATGTGTTAGGTGGAGAGAATTTAGGTCTGGTTGATGATACAAGAAGAAGACTTGGTTAACACTGGTTAACTGATAGAAAATAAATAGACATAGACACGGACTTTACAATAGAGGAATGTTTAAGGTAGAGTGGTATGAGAATGACACGTAGCGATTGGATGTAGTGAACTGATTTCAACTTTGTTCAACTGTCTTCCTTATGGTCTGTCCGTCGCTATATTTATATAGCTTCTCCCACTCACCCACTCCAGTCCGAGAGAGTGGTTGAGCTTGTCTTGCTCTCTTTGGTTGCTGAGCTTCTCTTGCTGTGACAAGAAAAAAGTCATTATCTATTTATTCTAATACTTGATTTATGCTAAACATTTTTTCGTGATTTGTATATTTTTTTTATTACTGTCTGGACTTTGCAATAGAGGAATGTTAAAGGTAGAGTGGAATGAGAATGACACCTAGCGATTGGATGTACTGAACTGATTTCAACTGTGTTCAACTGTCATCCTAATGGACTGTCCGTCGCTATATTTATACAGCTTCTCCCACTCTCCCACTCCAGTCCGAGAAAGTGGTTGAGCTTCTCTTGCTCTCTTTGGTTTCACAATTTCTCTGAAAATGGCTCTGTTGATTTTCTTTAGACTCTGTATACTAACTACTCACATAAATAATTATCACTTTTATTTGGAACATTTTTGCGGGAAAATTGATTTTTTGGGAGTTCTGGGGTGAGGGGAACAATAACGTTAAACTTTCTCCAAAAGTACCTTATCAGTACCGAAACATATGATACTAATTACCTATATAATATTAATGTACGCTAGAAACATTGGTAGAATAATAATAATTATAATAATAATATTTTATTTACAAAAAGAAAATATACAAGAGAACAAAAAACAAAAAGTAAGCTATTTTTTAAATATATATAGATACCGAAGTCGGAGATCAGAGAGTATGGAGCATTCAGCCAAAAAATGAAAAATATCTTCAGTTTTCCTGGAATTACATATTTCATACATGTTTCAACTTCTTTTTCAAGCCAGGGAACATGATTTGAGATATAAAAGTTCTCCTCTTAACTAAAAACTCTACCTCAGATCAAGGAGAGACCATCCATTTGAACCATCCATAGGTAGGAGCTACAAAGATTGGTTCTATGATTAAGTTGAGCGTAAAATGTGAACCGATTGGACTGAAGCGCACGCCTTTCAAATTCCTCCAAATGACCTAGTTTTATTTTATCAAGCAGCTTGCATGTGCTAACCCTCCTAGGAATAAATAGCTTCCAAAGAACTGTCAAAAGAGAAAAGATTTTTATTGAAAAGAGCAATCCACTTACTGAATCAAGACGAATTGCATGTAATAGTCTCGAGAGCAAGCTTCCGAGGAAGGCGATAAAATGGGTAGTTTAGCACCTTAATACAATATTTAAAATGAAGTTTTAAAACATACAATTCCATTGGGTCAGTGCCAGCTTCCAAATGCAAAATGTAACTTGGGGTAGCTGCAGGAAGCGCAAATAATTTTTTAATAAAGAAACGCAGAAATTTATCCAGCAAATCACAAGAATGATAACCCCAAACCTGTGCAGCGTAGGAGACAAGCGACATTCGTAGAACCAGAGGCAGAAACATTGGTAGAATTCCAAATTAAAAAAAAAAAAAATCGGTTAACCGGAAATGCGTCTTTATAGACGGACCTCTTAACTGTTCTCTTGCTATAGATTTTTCACCGGAAATAAACGCTTTGAGATCCCCTGAGTCCAATAAACAGTGGTTTTTAGAAGTTTGTATGTGTGTATGTGTTTATATCGCATGTATCTAGTTAGTATAACTCAAAAACCGGAATATCACAAAAAAGTTGAAACTTTCTATTTCATTTAGGTGCTAGGGAGACGCGACAATAAGGTTTTGTCAAAAAAAATCGATCAACCCGATTTATCTCTCAATTGAATGGATTTTTCACTTTTTTGAAATTTTCTGAAAATAGCTTCGTTTTTCCCATTTGAAACATTTTGCTGGAATATTCGTCTAGAAAAGCGGTAAAGATAATTTATGTACGAAATACATTCCGCGAGGAAAATTGTTAAATATAATTTCCTTTTGTAGGCATTAAAATTGAAAACTTTAATTTAATAACTATTGATTGAATATCAATAAAAATATCAACTCATTTAATATCAGTGAAAAAAAAAAAAATATTTATACTTTAAAATCGTCGTGGAAATCTAGAAAATTTCAACAACCGCTGGTAAATGATCTGTCAATGCGCAGAATCCCAATTTCGTAAGGGAGAATTATGTCCATATCTTGATAGCTAATAGAAAATTATAATAAACTAAATTTAAATTATTTCAAAATAAATTTTAATAACAATATATTGTTAATGTTACAATGTTGTTGTGATGGTTGGTTCCGCAGAGCTGGAAAGCATCAGAGACATTTTCCGTGAGACTCAATTGAGTGTATAAACTGAATTGGCTCTGTGCAAGTCTGGGTTATCATACTGTCTGACAAATGCATACTGAAGATGGGCGAACGCCCGAAACCGACCACAAAATGAAGCAGGCTACCATGGAAAATGTCTCTGACAATTTATGTTATAAAACCAAAATGAATATTCAAGAAATTGAAAGTTAGTTAAATGAAATACTAAGCCTCTCGTGCCATTATGAACATTGAAAAGATACTTTATAACTAAGAAAATAATGGTGCTACAAAAAAACTAGAGCAACTAGTCGGTATTTATTCAAGGGAAAGGAGCGACAAGCCTAGGAATAGAAGTATTTCTGGAAGGAATTATTGATGCGTTTGGAAAGAAGGAAGGATTCAAGTCCTTTATCACAGGAATTTTCAATCCAGTGGGACATATAAACACGCTTAATGGTTATGGGTTGGTCGTTAATTTTTATAAGTAGCCGGGAAATTTTTCGGATAAAGGAAGGGGCAGTACTTAAATCTTGTTACTCACAATATACTATGCTAGATATTGTTTATTAAATAAAGGAAAAATACAATAAAATATTAAGGTGAGATACTTCTGGTAGGCTCTGTTTAATAAAAACAGCTAAAAATTGAAAATATAAATTGAGTGAAAAATATTGAGTGGACTGTATATGTATAATATAATAATTTATGAGCAAAATAGGAAATCAAAAATTTATAATTATATGGAAAAAATGAATATATAAATTAAATTTAAAAATAGGTAGCAAATATTATTTATCATGAATTTCAATAAGCCAAAGGAATGGCACTTACCTTGAAACGCAGAATTTCTGGTTACCAGTGTTGGAAGACCCATGTGTCCTTAGCGCTTATCGGGGAAAAGGTGAGAGGAAAAATAGGAATAAGAAATAATTCTTGTGTCTCCAACTCTTGAGCCTTCACCAACACTGCTACTTGGCTGATGGTCGTCGATAAGAATTAAATTGGCTCCCAGAAGCTGCACGGCCGGAAATTCAACCGGAAGTAATAATCATGTGATTTCACAATGAGCCCTTGCAGGCCCGATGAGAACCGGAGCTGCTTACTCGACAAAAGGACCAGTCTATTGACACTACCCAGGAAAACCAGAAGTGACAAACTTGGTTTTTCACAATTAATGGTAACTGATCTGGCATGAATTGTATAGTCAGATGAACAACCTTACATTGTGACTAACTCAAACGAGTCTTTCATAACGACTAACTTTGAGAGAAGATAAAAAGCATAGGTTACCCCTTCTTACACTTAGGACACAGCCTAATAGATTAGTAAATTATTATCAAGGCAGTACAAGACTCCCCTCCGAAATAAAGTTATTGTACGCTGTTGGCGGCAAATTTAAATTTATATTAAATACCGCACAGATATAGAAACTAAAGTAATAAGTATATTTCTCAGGCGAGACTTAGAGATCGAGATGGCGAGACTATTAATGACTGTTAATTTTTGTATGTATTGATCTTGTGTAAACTGTCTTCTTATACTGCCTGATTTGTGATTTTCAAGTTGCTTGTTTTGGGTGCCACGACTGCGCGTCAGTGTTGCAGCAATATGGGAACGGTATGATGTATGAATTACAATTTTATCCTAGTCATAGCTCTAACAAATCATGAAACTCTTGCAGCATAATGAATTCTTTGAAACATCCAGGATCTGCGTACCACTTGCAATCCGTTTCTTGACCTTGCGAGATAATAATTGCTGTCCACTCTTTTCCTTGTTTCCGGCCTGCTTCTTGCGTTCATCTATTTTTTGGCTGTTTAATAACCAACGTCTTAATTCGATTAGCACTATTTAAAGTGCATTCACATCATCCACTCAGCGACGGTTTGGATGTTCGTATCCAGGAGGATAGATAGATCTAAAGAAGTATTTTATTGTTAGATTAAATCGACGAATTATAATTTATTTTGTTTTTGAGTATATTATAAAATAATTGAGCGATATAAAACAATAACAGGTTAGAATAAGAAAACATTTTTGGAATAGTTTGAATATAAGTTGCCAACTGAAGTGTAGACAAGGGAACAGTACAATCAACACCTATGCCAAAGTGTCGCACTAAGTCGTAATCCACTTAGAGCTCTTTGGACTGTGAGTAGCGTAGTATGGTTGTAGTTGGCCCATTAGTGTGCGTGTTTGAGTGTGTGTGTGTGTGTGTGTGTGTGTGTGAGTGAGTGAGTGAGTGAGAGATGTAGAAGAAGAAGAAGAAGAAGAAGAAGAAGAGGGTCTCATCGTGGGCCTTTCTCCCATTCGAAGTGGTTAGAATGAGCACGTTGAGGAAGGGAATCAATGCTGATCACATTATCCACTCCTACTTCCCATCGCTCTGTTTCTCTCTGGCACTTCAGTTCTCTTACCATTTCTGTTTCTCTCTCTCTCCCTCTCTCTCTTAGCCACTTCCTCCTGTGAGTGAGTCAAACCTATTGACTTGCGACTTTGCTACCACTTGAAATGACAATAGCAACATCAATTTGATTTCCAACTTCCCAGTCTCCAGCAAACCGACACATTCTCTTCATCTTGTTCACCCTCTCTCTCTCTTGTATCTCATCTCATTCTGGCATTTCTCTTATCTTAAACTTAACCTCAGCTTTTCGTACCCAAACCAAAACAATTATCATCTATTTTCAATCCGACAATAGCATTTCTTTTTTCTTTTTTTTTTAATGACATTTTAGTTCTCATTTAGAATTGGTTTATAAAACATTTTTATACTCCATTTCTTTTTACTAAATTTATTTTATGGATTCATAAATTTGTTAAATTCTTCTGTAAATATATATGAAAGGTTTTAAATATTTTTCTAATCTTTAAAATGTATAACTTTTTATAATAATATTACAGTTGCTTTCTTCAGTTCATTCGATATTTTATTTGTTAATACTTTCTGGGAGAAATTTTACTAAATCCCAGAATTATCATTGGCAATTATTACGTAACTCATATAAAGATTTTTTTTGTGTGTGCAAAGGTTGTAACTTTCCTAAGAAGGAATTACTTTCTATTTTACTCCATTACCAAAATTTTCCTTGAAATTTTAAGCTGCTTATTGTATTTCTCATTATCCGATACCTTGACTATAAACTCAGTTTGAGCTAAACAATTTTACAGATTTTTCCTTCTTACAGTTCTAAAGAGTGCATAACTGACAAGGGCTTTCATTTTTTTTGTTTATTAACAAATTTTCAGTCTACAAGGACTTTAATCTTCTGCAGCTTTTCTTCTTCTGCTTCTTCTTAGTCTTGACCTCATCTATTTTGCGGGGTAGAGGTTTGACACAAGGGTAGAGGTTCTGTCTCTATCTAGCGACAATTTTTTGGACTTTGTCCTTCCAACTCCTCGTCCGCAGGTTCCTCTTTTAACATTATCCAGCCAAATTATCCTTCTTCTTCCTCTGGGTCACCTGCTAGAAATCCTAGCCTCCATCGCCTTCCTAGGAAACCGATCTTCCTCCATTCTGCTTACATGGCCGAACCACCTCAGCTGTGCTCTCTCATTTATTTGATCGAACGGTTTGCATTTTAACGTGCTTCTGATCGTAGTGTTTCTTATACGGTCGCTCCTGGTCTTACCCTTAACTTTCCGAAGAAACCTCATCTCTGTAGCCTGTAGGCGACTACGATCAGATTCCTTTATGGACCATGATTTGCATTCTTAGGTAAATACGGGCAAGAATGTGAAGCGGTACACTGCCGTTTTTCTGTCCTTGGCCACTTCTCTGTTGCTGAGGAAACTTTTTATTGATAGCGGAGAACAGCCTCCCCGTAGCGGCCACTCTTAGCATTAATTTCCTCCTTTAACCTTCCGCTTTCGCTAATCGTCACTCCTAAGTATTTGAAACTGGGGACCTGCAGCTTTTACAGCGATCAAAATGAAGTTTTTTTCGATAAGATTTAGCTTATTTTGCGTTATTTTTTCCCCATATATACATACACCATTTGCTAAAAATATTTTTTTATACTCAGGGGACGTCAAACATGTTAATGAATTTTCAATTTCAAATTTCAGTTGTAAATTTCAACGATAATTGAAAATTTAAACGATCGGTATCTTCATTCCTCTTAGCAGTAAGAAAATTAACATTATCAGTTCTACAATAAAAGTAAAACTGGAAATAATGTCGAGATAGAAAATTCATTTTAAAATTAAGTAATTTTCTGTGGGTTTCCCTTATAAGAAATTTAATGAAAAACACATAAATTGAAGTGAAATACTTAATGCATTTTTCAATTCCCCCTTTGATAAGTTTCTTTAACTCAATACTTTTACAAAGTTCTTATGTAATAGGGTTGGAGGTATATAATATATCGAATTAGCACTTCTGTGACGCTACAATTCCCTTCCTTACAGGCAGCACTGAGAGGTAGATTCATGACGCAAAACGGAATTTCTTATGGAAAATTCTATACATTTCTTTGCCTCTAAGACTTGCTTATGAGGCAGTTGATAGGAGATCTTAAATGTAGGGCGGAAGAGTTTTGCCTTTGAGGCAAAATTGAATGTGTTAAATGGTAAAAATTTACCGAAAATTTTGACTCATCAATCTGACTGAAGAAATAGTTTCACTAAATACAGCAAAACAAGCAATTGTTTTTAATAATAGTCAAAATTCAATACATATAGACAAGCGGATTAATTTTTTTAGTATAATGCCTAAATTTAATTATAAATACATACAACTATAATACCTGTTGAATATTTGGTTTCCGCTTTTGAATAACATCTGGATTTTATCCGCGATATCATGCTTCTTTTTGTTACTTCTGACTGGTTTCGGATTTTCATTCATCGTTAGATATAGTGGAGTTGATGAGGAGAGAAATTGGGATTGATTAATTAAACGTAATCTGAAGACACTATTACAATATGGCTATAAGGTTACACAAACTGCACTGGACTGTAATGATTTTATAGAATAAAAGGGTTAGAGTAGAGTTATGACACGATGTGATGTATATGGTTGAGTCTGATAGATTGATCCATGTCTAGATCTCTCACTGGCTTATATACAGGTTCCCCACTCTAGTCTGCTAAAATGAGAGAGTACCAGAGAGAGTTTGTTTTCTCTCGGTCGGGCTTGGCTCTCTCTCTTGCCGTTACATCTGATTACAGATTATGGTCATACTCTGCGTCATAACCATATTCGAAAATTTACTTCACTGTAATACTTGGATGCATGATAGAAATTTAAATTTGCAGTCAACTTTCTATGAACTTGATGGCCATATACTGACGATAAATAAGATTCAGAAACCGGTCAGAACTAACAAAAAAGAAGCGTGTCATGATGGATAAAATCCATGTTATTAAACATGAGTAAACCACACAATTAACAGGTTTTTTTTTTGTTTTTTTTGGGCGCATCGACTGCCTTGGCCATTAACGCCCGGTATTACATTCTATTATTAAAAATAATTGCTTGTTTTACCCCATCAGCCCTGCCTGTAATGCAAGACTGAACATGTGTAGCGATCTTAATAAATTGATCACAATAATTGCTCCCACTAATACGGTGGAATACGGTAGATCATTATGGAAGGGGACGAAGAAGAGATCTTCTTCCAGTCTGTCTCGTTAAGCTTACTTTCCTAGTACACCGATCGGTAATGTAAGTGAGGCAAGATTATAATCGGATGGCTACTTAGGCACATGGTGATGGTTGCTTTTGCGATCAGCTCTGCAAAATTGAAGATTTTCGCCTGGGCTAAAAAAAAAAATGCTAATTTCCTTTTAATAATCCAGCATTTCCTTTCCTGGATCAGTATCAAAACTTCTTTTTTCACACTTACTAAAAGAGACCTGGCCTAAGACCATAATTACGCCCACGATTTGCACAGTATCACTATCAAAGGCATCTTTTCTATGAAAAGCATAAAACGAAATTTTTTTTTTTATTCAATGATATTTGATATTTGCTAAACCCCTTTAGGTAAATATAACAAAGCGCATCTGACTGATTTGTTAAATACAATACACTTAAGTAAATTTGTATTAGCTTTTTGTTTTGCTTTAGCACAGTTAATTTTTAACTGCCTTTTTCATTAAAGGGTTCTTGAATCCTTGGTCCTACAAACTGACTAATTAGTTGTTTTGTTTCCTAACAAACAGGGGTGAATCTCATTACTAACAACAAACAACGTTTCACTCTGTGATTATTTGCATTCTCAGTGTTTTTTTTTGTCCCCTCCACACTTGTATTTATATATATTCCAATCTAATTATTTAACTTTTTATTATTTCAAGTATGATGTGCACATTTATAGCTGCTTTCCTATCTTTTCCAACAATTAGAATTTATATCAAAATTTAACTAAAATAATCCTTTTGCATAATTTGTTTTTTAGAAAATAGATTCTTCTGTTTTCACTCACTTTAGTAAATATTTAAATTATTCAGTTGATAAGCAATTAATATTATAATTTTTAATGAAATTTAAACACTTAATGAAATTTCTAATGAACTGGGTTTTCTGTCTAATGAACGATTTTTGTTGAATTAAATTTTCCAGCAAAAAAATGAACATTAAAGAAGGAAGTTATTTCTATGGTGTCCGAAACGTCGAATAAACTTTTAAAGATTAAAAGATTTTTTTGTTTTTCTTCGGCCCCACAGCCAACCAGTTTTCGCTCGTTTCAAAATTAATTTTTCATTTCCTCCGATAAAAAAAAAATTATTAATTTTTTGAATAATGAATACCATATATGATGAAATACAATTTTTTAAAATCTGAAAGCATAGTATTACTTCCTCCAATGATAATTAGAAGTATGTATAGTTACTCATTCAGTCATGGACAGCTTCACAGCATTCATCCTTATGGATAGCTCAGTTGGTTTTCGGCAGTCCAAAATGCTCATGGGGGGGGTCCAGACAGGGCTATTAGTGAGACATTGCTGTGTTTTTCACGGAGCTCTCTCAGGCATCTGGTTGGATCCCTTACTGGACATAGTGGTTTAAGGAGACACCTCTACATACTGGGGCTTATGGCGAATTCATTTTGTAGTGACTGTGAGACAGAGGAGGAAACACCCATCCCATCTTATTATGACAAATTGCCTGGGTTGTGAGGAAATTAGGTTCAGGACCTTTAGTGGGAACAGGATGTGTTTAGAAGAGCTTACGCTATTTCCCCTTAAGGTTCGGACTGCGGTGAATCTTAGATGGATTAGACCTGGATCTGAATTTGTTCTAGACCCGGTTTGTTGTTGTTTTTCTTGGGGTAGCTATATGGACCCAATAGGGCTTTGGATAGCGTAGGGTTTGGTTCCTCCCCACAGACAAATGATGATAATAATAATAATAATAAATATGGTTACTATTATTAAAAACAATCCTATCAAGAGCAAAAAATCTATATAAAAAAATTTAAAAAAAGAATAAGAGATGTAAATATTATAAAACATTAAAAGAGGCAAGATGGGAAGGAAGATATGAATAAGTGTAACGAGAATTGTTGTTGGCTTATCTAGCTCTCCACAGAGTGTGTGGTATGTTTAAAGGGATATTCGGCTAGCCGCATTCTAATTACGCAATCAGTTACATTCATGTTTACTACCACTGCCAGTAACCATTACACATTTGATCTTGCCGTTGAATATACTACATATATCACTATGTAATGAATACATTATACCTCTCTGTAGATATATTACACTCAGTTGTAGGCAATTTTCACTGACACTTTTAAAATTAAAAAAAAAAAAATGTTCAATTGTCTTACAAAACTTTCTGTTACTTTTATTAGAGTAAGTTTTGTAAGCTTTTCAAATTGTCGAAATTGATTTTTTTTTTAACGGAATACTTGTTTTATGGTCCTCTGAATATGAAAAAATTTGGTGTTAATCTCTCACATGCCCACTTTCTCTTACCCCGAATATAAAATAGACAAATATTCTTTGAAGTTCAACTTTTTACTTAGTTACACTAACAAAAATATATAGAAGACTGTTTGGAAGTGCATATTGGTTAGCACCAAAGGCAATGATTACATTGTTGTCCAGAAACCAACATCTACAATTCATGAACAAACCCCAAAAAATCTTTGAAACCAACGTATCAGACACCAAAATACCCCCCTCACACACACACACACACAAATATTTCCGGAGAAATATTTCAAATAAAAATTTTACGTTTCTAAATATGCATTTAGCATTTTCCATATGTAAGGAGAGGGAATCTTAGAGATGACGGAGCGGTTAGTTCAGAGGTTATACACATATAATGGAGTTGATGAGGAGAGAAATTGGGATTGATTAATTAGACGAGATATGAAGACACTGTTATAATATAGCTATAAGCTTACACAAACTGCGCTGGACTTGTAATGATATTTATAGAATAAAGGGTTAGAGTGGAGTTATGACACGATACGATGTATGGTTGAACCTGATAGATGGATGTCTAGATCTCTCACTGGCTTATAAACAGGTTCTCCCCACTCTAGCCTGCTTAAGTCAGAGAGTACCAGAGAGAGTCCCAATATAATGGAGTTGATGAGGAGAGAAATTGGGATTGATTAATTAGACGAGATATGAAGACACTGTTATAATATAGCTATAAGCTTACACAAATTGCACTGGACTTGTAATGATTTTTATAGAATAAAAGGTGGGAGTAGAGATATGACACGATGCGATGTATATGGTTGAATCTGATAGATGGATGTCTAGATCTCTCACTGGCTTATAAACAGGTTCTCCCCACTTTAGCCTGCTTAAGTCAGAGAGTACCAGAGAGAGTCTGTTTTCTCTCGGTCGGGCTTGTGTTGTCTCTCTTGCCGTTACCCATATATTTACATATAAACAGTATAAAAATGAAACACACCTTCACTTCAAAAATAAAAATTAGCTAAATGCGTATAATACTTAACTATATAATACTAAATTGTAACCAATACTTTTAATAACTTAACGCTTACTTAACTTAACTATAATAATTTACAATCCCTTCTGATGACTCCCAAGGTTAGCGGTTAACATACATAGAAAGTGCAAAAAGTGCCTCACGTAAGGTTTTCCACTGTCGCTTCCCTTATGTATGGGTCCAGTCAGCAATGCCTCACACCTCTGCTTCTCTCCTCGCCTGCACCTCTCTCCCCTGGCTCGCACCGAGTAAAGTGCTCCTGTGGATTTGCCGGTATGATTAGAGCCGCTGATAATACTTGTAGCATATAATGTTATAATACTTGTTTAATGCAGCTGCATTCCAGGCCTCGCTTCGGCCGATACTGCCGAACCTGCCGCTTGCCCTACTTCGCTACTATTCGAGCGCTCCCCATCCTGCTACTGCTTCTTCTCTTTACTACCACCGGTACACATGTTTTAATGAAAATCTTTGTATAATTTTTTTGAAAATATTCCAAAAAACTCAAAAGCAATATTTGTAAAATCGCAGCCTTTCAGTTAACCAGATTTTTTTTTTCAAATTTGGAATTCTAACAATGCTTTTAATATATCTACCTTAATATTATATAAAGTAGAACCTTATATTGTACTCAAGTGTTATTATTATTATTTTATCTGTCGGGAGGGATCAAACTCTACGCTATCCAAAACCCCACTGGGCCCATATAGCTACCCCAAGAAAAAACAACAACAAACCGGTTCTAGAACAAATATCTAGACACGGGTCTAATCCATCTAAGATTTATCGCACTCCAAACAAATCGGACAATAACCTGAAGGAAGAGTCTAATCTTCCACAGACATCATGTTCCGACCAAAGGTCCTGAACCGAATTTCCTCACAACCCAGGCAATCTGTCATAAGATGTATGGGTGTTTCCTCCTCTGTCTCACAGACTCTACAAAATGGATCCGGCATGAGACCCATTATTTAGTGATGTCTCCTTAAACCACAATGTCCAGTAAGGGATCCAACTATATGCGTGAGAGAGCTCCGCGAAAGACACAGCAACGTCTCACTAATAGCCCTGTCCGGATTCCCGATGAGCATTTTGGAACCAACCAACTATGGTCATCCATAAGGATGAATACTGGGAAGCTGTCCATGCGTGGAAGGTACTGAAGTTGTATTTTAGAGGACAAATTAACATTACTGCTCCCCCAGAACCCTAAAAAAAAAAAATCAATTTCCCTGGATTAATAATGTGAATGTTTCGCACCAATGTAAAGCATACATCTGAAACAAGAGATTTCATTCAAATTAAGTTTAATATTGTATTTTAACGTACCCAGTTGATTAGTCTATATCTTTTTTATTTTATGTCAATTCGCATCTCTGTTTGGATGAAAATTTGTGTAGTATAACGATAGTTAGACTGTATTTGTACGATACAGCCATTACTTAATTAAATTGCAAAATAATACTACAATCACTCACTAACGAACTTAACCATTTCCTAGATTTACCATACTAGTAATATACGTTTTATGTAAACATAACCTCGTTTTTCTCCACTCTAACAGGTATTTGTTTTTGTACCTATCGATTTAATTAAGTTAATTTATTATTGTAACCAATTTTATGAGGTATATTTCAAAATTATTCGTATAATTTATTTGAAATAAATAATAAGAATAATAATTTTTGATACATTTATTACTTAATACAATACAATTTCCATAATTAAATTCAACAAAATCCCTCCAATATTACATTCATATCTTTAGATGTAAAATATAATATTCACCAGCATCGAAAAGGCATTAATTTTTTTTTTTTTTCAATATTTGTACACTATTTAAACATATAAATTTAATATATAAACCCAAATTTTAATGTTTGTCATAAAGTCGTGTAATTTATTCACAATTTTTTTATTTGTTTTATCTAAATTAGTTAGTTTATAATTATAGTAAAAATTAGAATTCCTAGTTTGTGCAATATTATTCCCTCAGTGATGGAGATACACCATATCTTTCTCTCCTTAATAACTGGTTCAAGTTAATTTATTGTTTTGATTTATTACATTTCACTGTAATTTATCATTTGTAATACTATAATGTTTGTATGGTGCAGAGGAACATGGTAACGCCTCTGCTGTTTTCCTTGTTTCTATATTACTTCTCCATTGTCCACCAAATAGTATAACATTATATAAATCTAAATGGTTTGTACTGAGTGTCAGTGAAATATATGTGTATATATATATACGTGACCCGTTTATATTATTATACTTAACTGTCATTAACAGCACTATAAAATGTAATTAACAATATGTGCTTTTTATATATATATATCAACCAAGTTGATAATATTTTCTAGCTTTGTTACAATCTTTCTTCGCTTTTTTTTTTATTTATTTACTGATTATTATTATTATTATTATTATTATTATTCAACTAAGGGAAGGGCTAAACCCTGCAATATCCATAGCTTCCATGAGCCCATATGGCTGTCTCAAAAGAATAACAATTATCGGGTCTGTAACAAAAGTCCGGGCCCAGGTTTCACCCACTTAAGTTTTACGACAGTTCGAACTGGACCATAACCTTAGTAAGGACATACCCTAATCTCTTCCATCGACCTCCTGTTCCAGCAAAAGGTCCTGAATCTAATTTCATCACAGCTCAAACAATCCGTCATGGGATGTATTGGTGTTTTCTTCTCCGTCTCACAAACCCTACATAAGGGCCGCTCCATTGTTTAGAGATGTAAGCCACAATGCCCAGTGAGAAAACCAACCAGATGCCTGAGGGAGGTCCCGTAAAACACAAGTACCTCCCTCACTGAAAGCCCTGCCCGGACCCCCAATCTTAGACAGCCGACAAAACCCACTGTACTCATAGGGATGAGAGCTGGTGAAGCTGTCCATGGCTGGCATCTTGAAAGATCTCAGCCAAAAGACATACCAACAGCAGGTTTATTTACTTTTTTTCAAAATGTCAGTTGCATCGAATTTATTAATTAATTTTATTTGTTTGATATTTGTATTTTGTATGTTTCTAGTATTTGTTCGTTTGTAAAAAAAAAAATTGCCAGTATTTTTCTATTTGAAACAGATGTTTTGAGGGCCCTTGAATAAGAAATAGATACTTGCAAGATGATGTTACTTGCCTGCTGGACCATACAACTCTATAACAAAAAAAAGGCGCAGTAAATTTCAGTTTTTTAATTTATTCAGTTTTTTAATCCGAAAGATAATCTACAGAAGTTTTCGATCAGCCTCAATAAATTGAAAAGTACCATTCTATTACTTAACTAATTTTCTTTTTTTTTTAAATTATACGAGAAGTTCTTAGAAAAAAACATCCTTTAAACTTGAAATTGTAATGTTTTTGGTGTGTTGTTGTAGTTTGTAGTGGCTTGAGCGGTTTTGTAAAAGGGCTTGTAAGTATATATGTTTAAGAGAGAAGTATTAGTAATAAGATAGCAGTCACCACTGCTAACAATAAATATATTCTATTAAAATAATAACTACAAGCTATTTGCAAAGATATTATAAACTTATTAATATGCACTGAGAGAGCGAAAAACAAGTGTTCTGCTTCGGTGTCTAGTACCAACTGTCCTTGAAGGAATACCCTCTCTAACGGGGGATTTTCTCTTACAAAACAGTTGGCCAAATGGCATTATTATTTTCCTAACGGATTCCTGTGCTTTTGTCTGTTTAGTAGCAATGACTCCAAACTACAGTACCTGCCTCTAAAATACAATATTTTTGCCAAAATTATTTCACTTAAAATATTTTTCAAAACTATTTATTTTTGCATTTCTTTCTTCCACTAAGTCACAGTAATCACCACCTATGCAGATGATACTGCAATCCTCTCCCCTAATCCTGATCCCGTTAAATCTTACCGGACCTACAGAATCATCTGCTAGAATTTGAAAAATGGTTCAAAAAATGGCGAATTAAATTGAACGAAAACAAGTGCCAGCATGTCATGTTCACTCTTCGCAGAATAACTCCTCCTCCTTTATATTACAACCAAACTCCAATCCCAACTGCAGATGTCGTCCGCTACAGCCTTGGGCTGTACATCGACAAAAAAATTGACGTGGAACCCTCATACACGACTGAAGAGACAAGAACTAACTACACGCTACAGACTCCTTAAAAGACTCCTCGAAACAGATCAAGACTTTCACTAACTAACAAACGATTCATATATACATCACTTTTGAAACCCATTTGGACCTACGGAATTGAACTGTGGGGTTCAGCCAAACGCTCTAACATCCAACGAATCCAATCCCAACAATCAAAAATCCTTAGAACCATAGTGAACGCTCTCTATTAAGTATCCAACAGAACAATCCACAACGACCTTAATATCCCTTTCCTTGCAGATGTCACCAAATCCAAATATAAGAAATTTCATGAACTTCTATCCCTACATCTTAATCCCCTCGTCCGCCGACTTTCTTCCCTCACTCACCTGATAATCCACCTAGACGCTTGAGGCGTAGATGGCCTCGCGACCTCTTATCCAGTCACCCGAGTACAAACTAAATTGGAGGAGTGCTACCGCTGGGTAGCTTCTCCAGTCTATATTTTATTCTATTTTTTTTTTGTTTGTATTTTTTGTTTTTTTGTATTCTGTTTTTCTCCCCTATTTACCAATGGCAAAATCATGCCGATGTAAATTTCAAAATACAAATAAAAATAAAATAAAAAACTTTCTTCCACTACAAAATAAAATGATACTCATTTTAAAATATTTTAAAAAATTTGTAAATAATCCCCAATATTCCACTTTAGCCTTTTCTTCCATCGCAATACCCAAGACTTTATCTTCTGGTAACTCATTCTCAGCCTCCTAGTGACTAAAGTGTGTGTTTCCCCATCTCCCTAGGTTTGCGGAGTAATACTTGGTACTGAGTGCAATTCCCGGACTCAGTCATGGTTTTTTTTTTTTATGTATTAATGTGATTAATAAATAAATCAAATTAATTATAATCTTTCAGGTTTGTGCGGCTATTGACATCTAAAACACTTAAGCCTTCGGTTATGACTGCTTCACAATAGTTTATCACAAGCCGATGTATCGCCCCTATTGTAATAGGCTTCTTCCGGGTAATTTGGCCTCTAATGTTGAACCAACATTGGTTATAAAAGTTGGTACCTTAATATAATGAGGAGATAGAACCGTTATATTGTACTGATACGGCATTTTAAAGGAAAGGTTTTTTTCATCCTCAGAAAACCTGCATTCAGCAAATATCAATTTCAATGGAACAATATTTCTAATAAAAGTAACTGACGTTTTGGTGTGTAGGCTGTAGAAATTAAGTACGGAATTATTAAATTTTAACTTCCTATGAGTTTTCGTTTTTGATATGTTTTGTTCGCAACGGTACTCACACACACTCACACAAACAAAATACACATATTATTCGCTAAAATCATTTTTTCCATATTTAGAAGGTGCTTTCAGAACTTTTCATACAATGAAAACTCAATTTCAAGAATTTGACCCGGTCCCGATATTTCCTCGAATACCAGTAAGTCCCTAGATATATGTTTAATATATATATAAATAAATACTGATGAAAGAGATATATATATATATATATATATTATTTGTCCGTCCGCTTATTTCTGCCTTACAAAATTAAATACATAAGTCTATAAATAAATAAATAAATATTAATATATCCACCTAAATAGGTATCTGTTGGTTGAATTTATTAATGAATTTCTAATTAGAAATTTATTTTGGGAACATAAACAATGGCCCCGGTCAATTATTATCAATAGATACTAATTTTAATACATTATTAAAAGCCGATACATTAATTATAAAAAGGGCATTGAATATTATCTGGTTCATATATAAATTACACATGTTATGGGTCTCTCTATTCCTGATATAGAATATTGTATTGTACATATAATGTGTAGAAGGTTGGATTTATAACAGCTGAAGGAGTGAGTAAGTGTAGTGTGGGGAAAGATTGAAATGTGTAAAAATAAATAAAAATGGTTATAGCCCTGTTATGCCCTAGAGAAAAAAAAGGGCAAGGTTTTCAACTAGCCTATATAGCGGGAGAGCAAATCAATATAAAAAGCTCGTGATTGTAAGTATTGCGTGATACCATATTAAATGGATTTAGGTTGTGCGCTTATTTATTTATTTATGTTTTTTATTACACATGCTCTCAAATAGACACCCGCACACACACACACACAAACCACATCTATGTATATATAGACTACTAAGCGTCGTCCTCAAATTTACCATTAAAAAAACAAAAAACAAAAAAAACGCTTAAACTAATATTTTCATCTACCTTCTCCAAAGTAATAAAAAAAAATCTGGTGTGAAACACTCACACAACTTTCTCTTATTCCAGTTCTCAAAATTATAATTGACAAATTTTATAGTTTGTGTACCAAATTTAATGAAATTCGTCGAAAACTGAAAAACTGTCCAGTAACAGCGCACTTAGGGTTTACTAATTTTCTTGATTTATTTCTAATTAATTTTGTTTGGATGATAGAATTATATAATCAACTATGATAGCACTTTAGAGAAAAACATAACCCCTACCCCTCCCCTAAAAGTGCCCTTAAATGAATTTTCCCAGAGAAAAGTTTTATATAAAAGTTGTAGATCTTTTTATGTTTAGTTTATGTAAGAAGTTACAAGAAAATCGTCGGAGTCATATTTGAGAATATCGCGAAAAAATCATTTAGTAAAGAGATAATATAAACGTACTTCCGGTTATCCGATTTTTTTGAAACTCGGAATTTCAGCAACATAGTCAATTCTAATTAACATGATTTAGATGATAGAATTGTTTAATATACTGAAATAGCACTTTAGATTAAACCTAACCCTAAGAAAATCGTCGGAGCCATTTTTAAGAAAAACGCAAAAAAGTAAAAAAACCAACAAGTAAAGTGGTACTTCCGGTTGAAGAATTTTGACAGATGACCCACTGTCAGAAGCCATGGTGATACCTAAACGGAATATCAAGTTTCAACTTTCTAAGGTTTTTCGTTTTTGAGCTATGCTGTTCAAATACACACACACAGACCATTTGCTAAAAACCACTTTTTTGGACTCAGGGGACCTCAAACGGATATTTTCAGTGAAAACTCGATATCGAAAATTGGACACGATTACAATACTTCCTCTTACTAGGAGTAAAAGAAAGTAAAAATTACACTTTCAGTTTTTCTAAAAACTTTTAAATTCTGCAATTTTTTTTGTTACCTATTATTTCTTCATTTTTGTTGATTTAAATATTTTTCTTTCATTCAAATATTTTTGATATTTTATCCGTCATAGCATGCATATTCCTTTTATTCCTGACCAGTTTCTGATTTTCATCCATCGTCAGAACAAATTCACCAAGTTCGTCTAGAGAATTCACTTCAACGTAATGTTTCTGTTACACTTACACTTGTTGGTTTGTTGGTTGTGCGGGAGGTTATAAGGGAATTGTCGTTATGTTTAATGAAAAAATAGAATTATTATAAATTATGATTAGACATTAAAAAATACTGTATCATAAATAGCATGTTTTGAAGGATACTTTAGAACTAAATTTTAATAGTGGTGTTAAGTGTGCTCAGTGTTTTATTGTCATTTCTATTAGGGGGCGGGGGGCGATAAGTAATTTCACGAGTATACTATACTAATAAGGCTTCTTCCAAATCAATTTACCTTCATATTTTCTAGTATTACCTTGCTGGAATTTCCTTGTTTATTTTTATTCGCTCATATTGAATTTCCTTTTTATTTACCTACATAATTTTTATAAGCTTCTGACTATCCTTAAACTTTACATTACATTTCATCAAACTTTATCCAGAATCCAAAATGTAAGAATCCAAAAATTTTTTTGTAATATCATTATATTATTCCTTTTGGAGGTGACATCCTTTCTTGAAGGCGTAATTAATATAAACGTTAATATTTTTTACCTGCTGATTTTGGTTTTGACAAGGCAGAAAAGAATGGATATGGGCACTGGAATGCGGAGATCCATAGATGATCCGTTTTAATAAACATTCTTGGATGGTGAAGATCAAGGGTACACTCCATATGCTTTTGTGTGGACTTAGTGAAACTATCGTTGACTGTCAGAATTTCTTTCTTTTATTTCCTAAGATAATTTTCTTGAAACTCGGAATTTTGACCATCTATTAATTTCTAATTAATTTTGTTTGGATTTAAGAATTGTATAATCAACTATGATAATAATTAAGAGAAAAACATAACCCCCACCCCTCTCCCAAAAGCCCCCTTAAATGATTTTACCAAAAGAAATGTTTTAAATAAAAGTTGTTGCTCTTTGTATGTATAGTTCATATTCCTAGTTAAAGAAAAGTCGTTGGAGCCGTTTTTTAGAAAATACCAGAAAACTGAAAAATACATTTCAGTAAATACGTACTTCCGGTCATCAGATTTTTTTCACACTTGGAATTTTAACAACATATTTAATTCTAATTAATATTATTATAGATGATAGAATTGTATAGTAAACTGGAAAAATAGTACTTTAGAGGAAAACCTAACCCCACCACTCCCCCAAAAGTGCCTTTAAATGAATTTTCCCAGAGAAACGTTTCAAATTAAAGCTGTAGTTTTTTGTATCTATAGTTGATAAACAAGTTTGAAGAAAATCATTGGAGCCATTTTTGAGAAACTCGTAAAAAAAGTGAAAAAAAAAAGCACTTAGTAAAGTGGTACTTCCGGTTGAGGAATTTCGACAGATGACCTACAAATAAATACACACATCTCACCACAGACCATTTTTACTTTCTCTTACTCCTAGTAAGATGAAGTATTGTAATCGTGTCAAATTTTCGATATCGAGTTTTCACCGGAAATATCCGTTTTGAGGCCCCCTGAGTCCAAAAAAATGGTTTTTACCAAATGGTCTCTCTATGTGTGTGTGTGTGTGTGTGTGTGTGTGTGTGTATGTCTGTATGTATGTGAACAGCATAGCTCAAAAACGAAAAACCGTAGAAAGTTGAAACTTGATATTCCGTTTAGGTATCACCATGGGATCTGACACTACGTTATCTGTCAAAATTCCTCAACCGGAAGTACCACTTTACTAGTTGGATTTTTTACTTTTTTGCGATTTTCTCAAAAAATGGCTCCGACGATTTTTCTTTAAACTTGAAATATCAACCACATATACAAAGAGCTACAACTTTTATTTGAAACATTTCTCCAGGAAAATGCATTTAAGGGCACTTTGGGGGAGGGGGGTGGGGTTAGGTTTTTATCTAAAGTGCTATTCAGTTTTAGACAATTCTGCCATCTAAATAATGTTAATTAGAATTAAAATGTTGTTGAAATTCCGAGTTTGAAAAAATCGGATAACCGGAAGTGCGCTTTTACTGAACAGTTTTTTCAGTTTTCGACGAATTTCATTAAATTGTGGTACACAAACTATAAAATTTGTCAATTATCATTTTGAGAACTGTTTTTTTTCTAAAAACCACTTTTTTGGATTCAGGGGACCTGAAAACGGATATTTCCGGTGAAAACTTGATACCGAAAATTTGGCACGATTGTAATAGTTCCTGGTACTAGGAGTAAAAGAAAGTAAAAAGTATGGCGGATAAACTATTTGGGAGGAAAGTTCGAGGAAGGAAGTCTTAAGAAATATTGTCATAGTAGCACCAGGTTATCAAATGGAAAAGTTATAGGAAATATTTGTAAAGAAATTCGCGGAACCGCCGGAAATAAGAGGGTTTTGATCAAGAAGTATAAGTTGGGAAAGGCAAGTTGAATTCCATTAGCTTCAAACAAGCAGAAATCTAAATTCTCTTCTTGAAATGGCTACACCACACCAGCTTCCAGTAGTTTTTTCCATTTATTTCAAGCCAAAAGTGATTTATATAAAAAGTATTACCACATGAGATCATTTTCCACTTAAAAAAGATTTTTTATTTTTAAGAATTTTTCTGATAAAATGTTTTATTTCAGAATTTTGCCATTAAAATTTCATTGAATTACACAAATCAATAATATAAAGGCTTTTTATAGATATCAAAGAATATAAATATCCTCTTGGTTCATTTATGGTTGAATGATAATCACTTCCAGGAAAGTCCAGTCAGTTCAGATAGAGTTAGTTACATTGAATACTAGGCCAATGGGTATTGAGCCGCATAGAATGGTTTGTTGTGTGCAGTGTCATCACTAGTTGTATAGTAGATGTGTGATTGTTGTTCGCTTTCTCTATCTCTCTCTCTCTGAGTGTATATATATATACTGTGTTTGTGGGGTATCAAAGTGTATTCAGTATAGTTTTGAGTGGCATAGAATAGATACAGGCAGGCTAGGCGTTCTCTGGTCATATTGGTACATTAGCCGGATATACGGGATGAAGACTGTTTACTGTTTCGTCCTTCTGTGTACGTGTGAATATATTTGTTTGTTTCTATGTGTGATATTATATATATATAAACCCGATTCTAATAAACCATGCGCGGGTGTATATATGTATTATGTTCCATTCCCTTCTTTATCATTCCTCCCGTACATTTTGGGGCTGACCTTGTTTATCATCCTGTCCATTGCTTTTGGCTAGTATAGATCACGTCCTGGCTTATATTAAAGCTTCCCCTAGCCACCTACATAGGCACAATAGTTGTTGTGTTCAGTACGGTCATCATAATATCGTATGCCACTCTATTCAAGTTTTTAAATTTTCATCCTATAGCCCACTAACCTTCTTCTAAATGCTTCTATATTCTAACTATGAGTCCAAAAAAGAGTGATATATCTTTTATCAGAGACATTTACCGTGATAGCCTTCTTCATTTTGTGGTCATCGACCGGTTTCGGGTGTTCACCCATCTTCATGATGCGTTTCTCAGACAGCGTGATTACACAGACTTGCACAGAGCAAATTCAGTTTATACACTGACTGTCTTTTTAATTGTATTTATTTTAATTGTAAAGTAAAGTAAAAAGTTTATTTTAATTATATTTATTTTAATTGTATTTATATTAATTAAAAATACAATTAAAAAGACCAGTCAGTGTATAAACTGAATTGGCTCTGTGCAAGTCTGTGTTATCACACTGTCTGACAAACGCATCCTGAAGATGGGCGAACGCCCGAAACCGGTCAATGACCACAAATAGAAGCAGACTACCACGGAAATGGCGTCTGATGCTTTCCAGCTCTACGGAACCAACCACCTCGTGAAATATCTTTGATTGATGGATGTCAGAGAAGTTTCTCTTGTTGATTTTTTACATATTCTTCCTGTTACTGTAGCCAAAGAAGTACGCGATCGTGTCAAATTAGTGGCGATTTTTTTGTTTGTGTTCTGCAGAAAAAATTATTTGGGAATTCAATACCGATTGGGATCGGTCTTAAAAAATGATTTATATTTTTGAAATTGATCTATGGATTGACACGATGAGGACAAAAAAAATGACAGAACTTAGAAATAATTGTTTAATGTACCGTTTTCCAATAAGTAAAAGTCTTCTTTCTGATGACATAATATGTTTTTCCGTTTAGCATTTACATTGTATGGAGAATAAATTAATTATGGTAGAAAATTCCTTGATAAAATTTAGCGGGAAAGTTCTTATTTGAAGGTATGATCCTTAGGCTGGTGTCTTAACTATTGCGGGCCCAGATTTCTTTGATCCTATTGGCTGGCTAGTTCAGCAAGCTTATCATGGTCCTAATTAATGGTTACAGCTAAGGTTAATTAACAAGCGATGAAATAAAGTTCAAGATATATCCAGCTCATGAATAAAAGTTCAGATAGCGTTCTCAGTTCCCCTAGCAACTGAGATAGGCTGCTTAGCTCCGCTAAGTTTTTATTTTTATTTTGAGGTTTTGTATTTTACAAGGCTCGTTTAACTTCTTCTCGTGTGAGTTTTTCTTCATAATCGTTGTTTATTTTTTGTCGTTAGATCATCCGGGAGTCATCACTTTGAAAAAGGTGTTTACGATTAAAACAGATATACAAAAGAAATAGTTTTATTTATTTCTGAATATTATAAAGATCAGTAAATGGAAGGTTATATAATAATGATCTCCCACATTCCCACCCTACTAAACACCTTCAATGAAAATAAGAAAATTAATGATTTTTAATGAATGCATTATGTTTTTAATTCACATATAGGTGCAGATTTTAATTCTAGGATAGGAAATTTAAATAATCTAGATAATGAATTATTTTCCTGTTCTAACCTTAATGGATCCAGATCTAGTCTTGATGAAATCACCAGTAGTAGAGGATATCGATTGGTAGATGTGATGGAATCTTATGGTGTTATAGTTTGTAATGGTAGATCCCCCAATGACCATCCGGCTAATTTTACTTATATAAGTGAAAAACGGAAGAGTGTTATTGATTTAGTTTGGATCTCGGCGGGATTTTTGAGCACTATTTTGGACTTCATAGTTATTAATGTTTCAGAATTATCTACCATTTTTTATGTCGTTTAGCAATAAATTTAGAGGTTTGCATGGACCTCGAAACTAAGATTCCTGAACAATCTTTTTACTGCACATTGAACAGATCCGCTGTGAATCTTAATAAGTTTCATCAACAGTTACTAAATTCTTATGTCATCAATTTTGAAAATATGTCCGCAGAGGAGCTCTACACAAATTTACTTAGCTCTCTTCAAACTCTTATATACAATTCAGGTATACTTAAGAAATTTAAGAGAAATAAGTTCGGTACTAAAAATTCCAATAAACCCTGGTACTCAGAAGACTGTGTACTTGCCAAAAAGAAGGTTCGGAAATTATATAAAATTTGCAGAAGATTTAATGAAAATCATTATCAAGATTCATATCTTGAACCCAAGAAATGTTACAAAAAATTTTATATTTAATTGTAAGAAAGCCTTATTTTGATGAATTGAAGTCCAAATTAAGAAACGTTAGAAACCCATCTGAATTTTGGTCAGCTCTTAAATGTTTTCAAAAAAGAAATATTGTCAAATGTCCAATCTCGTTAGAGGACTGGGAAAATTTTTATTATAATGTTCTCCCTCCCAAGTTTAGCATTGACTACCAATACTTTGGTTTTTATCACCCGGATCTAGATACAGGAATTACAACAGAGGAGCTAAGAACCAGAGTCAGTCGGTGTAAGTTAAATAAGGCTACCGGTTTTGACATGGTTCTTAATGAATGTTTTAAACTATTTAATGAATCTTGGCTTTCCTTTTTGCTCTATCTCTTCAACAAAATCTGGGAAGATGAGGCTTTTCCAAAGCAATGGACCTCAATAAAAATGATACTACTCCATAAAATGGGAGACCCCATGAATCCCAGTAATTATAGGGGTATTGCTATTTTCAACTGTATAACTAAACTTTTTACTTACATAATGTTTAACAGGTTAACCAAATGGGCAGACTCTAGAGGTCTGATTCCACTGGAACAGATGGGATTCCGGAAGGATAAAGGCTGTCGGGACTCCATCTTTGTTTTGTCAGCTGCAATTAATATACAACTGAGGTTAAAAAAAAGGAAAGTTTTCTCAACTTTCGTTGATTTTCAGAGGGACTTTGACTCCATTTCCAACAGTAAAATGTGGCAGAAACTGACATAGCTTTGGGCTGTCTGGAAAATTTCTATGATTGCTTATGAAATTTTATGATGCTGCCTCTTTCAGGGTTTCAAGTGGTTCTGAAATATCTAAGGAAATCGTAGTCTCGGAAGGTGTTCTTAAGGGGAAATTCTGAGCCCTCATCTCTTTTCCCTTTATACCTCAGATATAGTAGATTTCTTTATAAGTAAGCATGTAAAAGGAATTAACATTGGTGGGGGAAAGGATTTAGTTTTTTTAATGTACGCTGACGACATGGTCATAGTTAACTCGATATGGATTGAAACCCAAGTTGCCTTACGGATTCTAGCTGATTACTGTAGTTTAAACTCACTAACTGTTAATACAGAACAAACAAAAATTATGAATTTTCACAAGGGTGGTCGGCTGGATAAGCTTAGCAGATTCACTTATGAAGGCTCCTTTATTGATATTGTATCCACATTTAATTATTTAGGCTTACCACTTTCTTCTTCTGGTAAATTTGCAAAAGCCTGTACTTCAGCCTTAACGTAAAGTGCGGTTGCTAATTCCTCTGTTGCGAAAATATTACAGTCCTTTAAGTCCGACGCTTGGGATACAAAATGTCAATTATATGATTCTATGGCGGAAAGTGTGCTGCTTTATACGCTAATGAACTTGAACGTAGTCAGCTTAATTATCTTAAATATTTGCTTAATCTATCCAGCAATACGCCCGATTTTATTAAAAATCGAAACACGCCGCCTTCATGTCTTATGGAAAATATTCAAAAGAATGTTAAACTGGTGGATAAAGGTATTAGGTATGTCCGAGGATCAGCTACCTAAAGTATGTTACAATAGGTTAGTTGAGATTAGTGGCATTGTTAGCATACCATTCAACTGGGTTTCCGAAATTAGCAGACTACTGTCTATCGTTGGGGCTGGTGATCTTTTTTGGATTGGTCAGAACGTAGAGGAAATCAAAAGTCGTGGCAGTGATCTGGTTGATGCCATGAGGAATCATCTTTTAAGTTTAGATATTGACAGTGTGACCAATTCAACATTCAATGTTTATTTTAGAAACATACGTGCTTTAGGATTATCCGTACTGTATTTACATTTTAATGTGCACATTAATAAATTAAGAGTTGTAGCGCAATTACGGATGGCAAGTAAAATAATTACTCGAATTCACATTAATGGTATGACCAGAAAATTTAATAGCGATAATCTGTGTAAATTTTGTACTTCTGGAGAAAAAGATGGTGTTATTCACTTTTTACTATATTGCCCATCCTTTCTGGCTCAAGGACAGACTTTTTTAAATAAATATATAGTGTCAATTAATACCCCTTGCCAAGCCATGGAAGAGTTATTAACTGTTGGTGATATCAATCATCTGAATAGTATTTATCTGTTTATTATTAAAACTATCTCTGAGTAGATACAAATGAGTGATATGTAATACGATCATTGCTACTGTCATTTATTAATTATTATTATTATTACTATTATTTTTTACTATTTTCTGATATTAATGATTTATTTATTCAATTTTCTTTTTTTCTGTTTCTCTCTTCTCTCACAAAGTTATATGTTTATTGTGTAGTGTATACTCTAGAGGTTTAATATTGTTTTTCATTAGTGATATAAGGTTTGTCAGATTTTACTTATTTATTTATTCTTTATTAACTAAGAGACATTATTATTATTATTATTATTATTATTATTATTATTATATTAAAGAGAATTGTAAAGAATTACAGAATACAGTATATTTTCATACAGTATATTCATTCATTCAATTCACGTATATTCTAAAAAACATTTTAATAATTTAATTTGTGAAAAAATTGCATTTTTTTTGTTTTGTAAATTTGGCAGAAATTGTATTATGTATTCCTACAAATAACTTATTCTAAAAGAGCATTTAATAAATGATGTTCGTTGTGCGTTATATCCGGCACATTAGTATGGTGCAATCATTTCTAAGACACATCCTTAATGCTGCCTAATGCTGCTAATTCATTCAACTTGAATTTATTTATTGATTTCATTTCCAATGAATGGAATTGGAATTCATACAATTAGTTTAATTTTCTTAGAGTAAGTATTAAAATTGAACAATGCTTCTGTTGTTTATCTAATTGTTACTGAGTGAATTTTCCTTACGTATTTCGTATGTTATGTTAATGAAGGTGACTGAATGATGAGACGGTAGAGAATACAATAAAGGAGAGCACAAGTATGTAATTAGATAGATGAAGATAAGTGTTACTCATGTCCAAGAGGACAGTGACAGACTGTTTCATTCCCGAGTACTTCCTAGTGTGACTGTAAATATATAGATTTCCCTTCTCGCCAAATGAATATTCCTCTCTCTGCATAAGATTGATTTTAGTGTTACACTCTAAGGAAATTGAGTCTTATTGTTGTATATATTCACAAGCTATAAATCTAATAGAAGTACACAAAACTTACAACGGGAATAAAGGTGCGAGAAGAAATTTAGTTTGTTTTCCAACTTAATACCATCCTTTATCACCTTTTAATAAAGAGCACTTCCATCGGTATACAGAATTCTTCGTTTTCTAGAAGATAATATCATTTATTAAAAAGAAATACAATTTTTCACATTTCAGTTGCCATTTGTGGGTCCGCTTAATTTAAAACTCTATATAACAAATTATTAATAGAATTAAGTAGACCTTATATATAATGGAAACTTTTTCAAAATTTGATTAAAATTAATCTGTTATTTAATTTCAGGTATTTTATCCTTCGTAGCATGCATATTGATTTTATTCCTGACCGGTTTCGAATTTTCATCCATCGTCAGAGTAAATTCACAAAGTTCGTGTATAGGAGTTCACTTCAATGTAATGTTTCTGTTACACTCACACTTGTTTGTTGTATTTCACAACATAGTACTAATTAATAAATCTCACAATATAGTACTAATTATGACTCAATAGTTGATACAACCAACAAATGTGAGTGTAACAGAAACATTACATTTGTAATGACATGGCAGGGTCATAGCAATGTCAAACCTTCACAACACATAACAAAGAAAGAATAATTTATAACTAGTGGCCTAGCCGGCGGCTGTCTTCAAGACAAGGCCGCGGCCAAACAAACAAACCAAGGGTAAATACCCTTACATAAAGCAAGCACCGCTAAGGCTGGCCACTGACCTAACTCGGTGGTCACCAAACTAACCAAGGTTACACAAGGTCGCACACTAGGGCAGATGTCTTGGTGTGAGTGTGGCCAACACTAATATATAAACTCGCCCCACTGGAAGAGGGGATGATTATACGATTATACTTCAATACGTCTTCATATACGAGCAGCAGTTTACGCGTCCCTATACAGTTTTTATTTATACTTATTACTTTAGTTGTGCATCTTAGTTTAATTATCTTAATCATTCTAACTTATTAGTTATTTATCTTCTATTTATTTCTAAGTATTTCTTGTTATTAGTTACCATTTTTTACGTTTAATTTATTGTTCAAATACAGTCTATTTTTATAAAATCCGTGTTAATAATTCGAGCACTAACTTCCAAAAATATCTAAACTAACTTCCGCTCTCTTCAAGACATCCACTACATACCTCTGGAATCACATTAAACGATTCCTGTATATCTTGTAGTATCACGGTGGGATCAGATCATCCAAGAAACGATTCCACTACTGCCACACTCACACCAAGACATCTGTCCTAGTGTGCCACCTTGTGCGACCTTGGTTAGTTTGGTGACCACCGATTTAGGTCAGTGGCCAGCCTTAGCGGTGCTTGCTTTGATGTAAGGGTATTTACCCTTGGTTTGGTTGTTTGGCCGCGGCTTGTCTTGAAGTCAGGCAGCTGGCTAGGCCACTAGTTGTAAATTATTCTTTCTTTGTTATGTGTTGTGTAGGTTTGACATTGCTATGACCCTGCCATGTCATTCATTGAAGTGAACTCTACACGAACTTGGTGAATTGGTGATGACGATGGATGAAAATCCGAAACCGGTCATGAACAAAATCAATATGCATGTTACGACGGATAAAATTCGTGATGTTATCCAGTATTGCGGACCTGCCCACATATTATTTAACTGTTTGGTAAGACCTTGCCACAACAAAATGTATTTATGGATTTAGTAGTTTAATTTTTTTTTTTTATGATAATAACAGTTAAAGGTAATAAATTAGAATTTGTCCATCTGGTAGGGAATTGTGTGGAACTGCATGGAAAAGCCCCTTCCATTTGGATGGATTTTGACCGAAATAAATCTCACAATGTAATACTAATTATCACTCAATTGTACGCCTCCAGTGGTGTCTGTCTATCCATTGCAACTTCGCAGAGTCCCTTACAAGCCATGACCTTGTACTTACTAGTACTATGCAGAGAACTTGAGTTAACTCTGGGTTTGCCTCTTTTCCGAACTGCTTGGTGGGACCACTGCTTTGAGCATTCTCTTCAGATGGCCGAACAAAGCAATTCAATTTCTCCGGTCGATCTCTTCTAGCATTTTTCACTTTCTGCCATTCTCCTTATTTCAAGAGTTTTTCTTTTTTCTTGGCGAGATTTTCTGAACCGACTATAATGGTTATGAGGACAGCGAGAGAATTAGAGAGAGTGGATTTTAGAGAAATAAACTAGATGATAGACTGAACACTGTATAATGAATGGAACATGCAAACTGCAAGAACTTAACATTAAAATAGGGTCATTCAATAAGTAACGAGACAAATTGCTGTAGCTCAAAAACGATGTATTTAATCGATACAAAACTTTGGCTACTTTTCAACATAGTCCCCAGCAACGTTTGTACACTTGTCCCATGGTTCTTCTAATTTGTGTATGCTTCTGGCATAAAATTCTTTGGATTGATCTTGAAGCCACTTTTGCATCTGATTTTTAATTTTTTCATTGGATTGAAAATGTTTCCCTCGTAGATAGAGCTTCCTTAAGGGGTCCAAACAAATGGAAGTCCGATGGGGCGAGGTCGGGGCTGCAGGGAGGATGTGGAAGGATCTCCCACACCATTTCTTTGTGGGCGTCCGTGAGTTGTCTTCGAAATCCATCTCGCACAAGTTTTGTTGTACTGCAGCTTATTCTGAATAATGTTATGGACAGTTCCGACACTCATGTGCACTTCTTCAGCTATCAGTCCAACAGTATACGCCTGTTGTCCTGACTTAACGCTTTAATGCGAGATTCTAGGGTGGATGTTGACAATCTCCACAGGTCGTCCAGTTCGTTGATCGTTGATACACAGACACTTGCACGATCACTTTTAAACTGTTCTACCCATTTGTAAACGTTCGAACGGTTCAAGCAATTATTCCCGTACACTTCCAACATTCTTTCGTGGATTTCACTACCTTTGATACCCTCTGCAACTGGAAATCTAATCACTGAGCGTTCTTTTTCCGAGATGCAATGCTCGAGCAGACTGAATACATTACCAAATACTCTCAAACAGCTGATGAGAAACTAAGTACGAGGATCGTACAAGGATTCCAACTTGACACACTGAATCTATTGTATTGATTAAACAAATCGTTTCTGAGCTACAGCGATTTGTCTCGTTACTTATTGAATGACCCTCGTAGAAGTTAGGTGGCGAGAGAAATATAAAGAGACAGACTAGCTGAGTATTAAGAAGGTAAGTTGGCAGGTTGCTGACTGGATATACAGTTGTAAAACTATCGTAAAATTTGTCGTCAACTCTATAGCTGTCGCTCTATTTATATGAATGGAATAATCCCTTCTTAGTCTGGTCTAGATGGTGAGTAGATTGATTCAGTTAATGTATGCTTCTCCGCTCTTCGGATCCTATAAATCTTTAATGATTTGGATCCCATTAAACCCGACCATCTCCAGAAATCTGTCTCAGTCGTAGCTATTTTTTTTCTACAACTTTTTGCTAGAGAAATATACTCTGGACTATTGTATCACATATATTAAATGCTCGGTTTTCATCTACGAGATTATATTATGCGGAAATATAATTTATTAGATCCTTCGAAAAAAGTCATTTGTTCTAATTTTTATTAGAAATTTTTATCTATCTATAATAGAAGCTTTTTATTATGATAATTTCATAATATTATTGCACATGCCCTAGCCTTGATTGCCGTTTAATAGCTTAATTATAACAGAAAATAATTAGTTAAAATTATTACAGTGATGATGTTATAAAATCGCTGATTGCCGTGAATAAAGTATTTGGATGAGTTAATGTGCTACTGTTAATACTAGCATCACTACTACTAAAGCAGCAGCCACTGTAACATAAGTAAAGTTCCTGCATCTCCCCCACCCACTTTTGCAGGCCTTCCTGCAGGTCTTAACTTCCAGAAAACAGAGTGTTGGCGATAGTATGAGTGAGGCATCGAGTGAGAGATAGATATTTTGGCCCCTATCTCAACTTAGTTAAAGTGAAAGTTATTGAAGGCATTTGCAAACTTCACAATTCTGTGGTCTTTAGTCTGTACTGTGCACCACAACACTCCCGGCCCTACTGTATCCATCCCCCAAACCCTTATACGTATATTGGAACTTTATAGTGAGGCAGCATTTCCTTCTTCTACATCTCACACCTACTTATTCTATTCCAGTTAATCCTTTCTAATTTTCTTTCTATTATTAATTACTGTTTAATGTAATTCAATTTTTTTTTTTTTTTTAAATCCAATTAGTAGTTAATGCAAAAAATTGAAGTTTCTTAAAACTTTATTAACGCTTAATGCATTTAAAAATTGAATTTTATTAACTGTCTGCTTTGACCAAAACATAACTGAAAACATTCAACTCAACGAACTTGAGATACGTATATATAGGATGCAGAGTGACAGTTTTAACATGCACCATCCACTTGACCTGGAAAGTACGCCAGATCGAATAAAAATTCCAAATATGTACTCTCCTTAATTTTTTCAACAGTTCCAAATATGTGATTAATTATTTATTTTAAGCTGCAGAAATAAGAGATATAGAAATCAACCTTCTTATTTCAAATTGGACTACATATTTTGTTTTTTATCAAATTCTAATAGTCGATTCCTTTTTTTTCATAAAAAGTGGTTACTGAATGAGAAAAATCCAACGAAAAATTAGCTGAGTGAGTTGTTCATTTTTGAAATTAGAGAAATTTTTGTTTCCTTACTTTGACTTATTCCTTGTTTTATTTTTTGTTTTTTATTTTCATTTTCAAAGATAATTGACAATAACAAACCATTGCTGCAATTTGTCAGAGAGAGAAAGTATTATTAATTCAAAGGAATCACAAATAACTTGTTTACCAGAAAATATGAACGGAACAAAGTTCAAACTCTTCTCCTTGAATATACAGCCTACCATCAATTCAAACTGTTAAAAACGGTATTTGGGACAATGATAGCTTTATATTACTTTCTCTTACTCCTTAGTAAGTGGAAGTATTGTAATCGTGTCAAATTTTCGATATCGAGTTTCACCGGAAATATCCGTTTTGCGGTCTCCTGAATCCAAAAAAGTGGTTTTCAGCAAGTGGTCTGTGTGTGAGATTTTGTGTGTGTGTGTGTGTGTGTATTTTTTTCCCTGGCGTTAGTACCGCAAAAATTCAGTGATTTTGTTGATGGCCCAATTTACTGAAGAAGAGCAGGTCAATATGTAGGACATTTTTTATTTAATATGGGGGAAGGGTTCGTGTAGCTGATGAAGGGTTTGTGTGTGTGTGTGTGTGTGTGTGTGTGTGTGTGTGTATGTGACAAAAATCTTAAGAAACTCATTTATGCACCACCCCACGCATTTAACCCCCGAAGTTACCTCGCATTTAGCTCCGGAAGTTCGGTCAAAATCCATCGACCTAAAATGCGACTTTACGGTTAGTTTTTAACCTTTATTCGCGGTTTTCTCACAGATGATACCAAGAAATTTCTTTAAACTTTGCATACTATGTACACACATACGGGGGTGGCACAATAAGCCTCTGTTGGCTGCAGTACCGGGATTTAGCTCACCCGAGGTTGGATAATAATAATAATGTAGACACATAACGATCACGAGACTGGAGATTGCATACTAGAACTGGCCAGGCCAAAGGCAGCCAACAGCGTTCATTCATAGCTACACCCAGGCTAACTGCAGAATTAGACCGGTTGGCTATAAGTATGTATAGCCTTAGAATGTATAGCCTGTGTAGGTTTTCTCAGGAAGAAGAGGAAACAGCACTGCGCGTTTTGTGTCAGTGCGAGGAGCCCTCGTGGCTGAGGTTTCGCCTCTTTGGAGGGGAGAAGCTGACGCCTGCAAGCCTCACCCAATAGCCTCTCTCGGGAAGCAGACAGGACTGAAGAGGGTGCTCTAATTAGGGGTGCTCTTTCCGATCACCTTGGAGCTCCCCGGACTCCAATGTTCAGATGAGGGACAGAATCGGAGAGGGAACTCCAACTTTTAGGGTGCCACAAAGGAGCCGCGATGGCGTAGGCTGGGGAGCCAAGTTCCCAAAGAATCTAATCTAATGTACTATCACTTTTATTTGAAACTTTTTTTCCAGAAGAATTTATTTGAGAAGAGTTTGGGAATCTAGGTATTATGTGTTATTCAGGTTTGATTCACAATAAGCCTGCTACATTTTGATTTTTGGCAACTTTGTCAATTTTTTATGATTTTATTAACTGCAATAATAAAAAGTTGTCTGATTGTTTGATTAAATAAAGAATTTATTGAATATTCTCTTAAGGTCTTGAATGGAGACCAATTGAAGTTTACAAACTTTACTTTCAGTTCCTAATTAAATATCTATTTTTGGAATACATCCTACGCAAATTTCATTAAGTTTTAATCATTTAATAGAATTGTTTAGTATAATGAGGGTAAGTTACGTTCTGACAAAGAGACAGTATGAAAGTTTTGAATTGTATTCCAAATGTAGATAGTGATGTTAATTGGGTATAAATGAAAGGTTTTTGTAACTTATTATTTATTTGCTTTTAGAATTAATTATGATTAAAATATAATTTAATAAGATTAAATTTTTTAATTCCTCTTACTTAAAGATTTGACTGAGTCAAATTTTCGAAAACGAGTTTTGCACCGGTAATACATGTCTTGGGGTTCACTGGGTATAAAAAAGGAGGTTTTAGCGCACGGTCTTTGAACAAAATATCTTAAGGAAACGAACAATCCAAAAAAAAGCTCGAACTTGTTATTTCGTTAAGAAAGTTTCGATCAAAATCCATCAATCAGAAGTCCAGCTTTACCGAAAGGATTTTCTTAAGTTTTGCCGATTTTCTTAAGTAATAGTTCCAACGATTTTTTCTCTAAATTTTCTATACTACTTAAGCAGGCGATATACAGACCTGTTTATAGGGCATGGTAGGTTCAAGAAACATCTGCACAAGGTGGAATTGTTTGATTCAGAGCCCTTGTGTAAACTGTGTCAGGAGGAGGAGGAGGAGACGGCCTCTCACCTATTGTTTGATTGCGTCGCAATCAGTAGATTGCGGTACGAGATCTTTGGCACGTTGAGACCGGAGGAAATCGTATTGCAAGAAGGACTGGTGGGGAAGGTCCTGGACCTCATGAAGAGGGGAGGATTAAGGGGGGTTGGCACAATAAGCCTCGCCTCAATGGGTAGACTGCAGTGCCTGGGTTAGAGTCCCCCCCCCCCGGTGTCATTCTAATTCTAAGTAGACGATATAGGAAGCAGAAAAATGAAGTGGTACTTTAGAAAAAGCTTAATAATGTTACTGACCCCAGAAATCCCCCCCCCCAAATCTGTTTCTCCGGGGAAAATATTGAAAATAAAAGTGATAGGCATTTATGTGAGGAGAAAGTATACGAAGTTTAAGGAAAATCATTAAAACCATATACTCGTAAATACTATTCAATAAAGTGGCAATTTCAGCTTGATGGATTTTGCCAAAAACATTCTTGCCAGATGGAGTTAAGAAAACCTAGTCGAAATACCAAAGTTTGCGGTCAACTGCTACTTTTTATTTTTGAGATCTGATCATTCGCTAAAAATCTTGTTCATATTTAGGGAACCTCAAAACATGTGTGTATAATGGATGAATTAGGTGGAGAGAATTTAGGTCTGGTTAATGTAATGAGAAGACTTGGTTAAACTGGTTAACTATGCATAATAATAAGGAGACACAGTCTGTCTGGACTTTACAATAGATTCTCTAATGTTAAGGTAGAGTGGTATGAAAATGACACGAAGTGACTGGCGAGATGATGAACTGTAGTGAACTATATTGAACTGTATCGAACTGTCCCCATGGATTGTCCATCGCTGCATTTATTACAGTTTCTCCCACTCCAGTCTGAGAGAGTGGTTGGGTTCGTTTCTCATCTCTTTACTCTCTTTGATTGTTGTTACATATATATTTCCGGTGAAAAAAACTCAGTTTCGAAAATTTGACACGATTGCAATACTTCCTCTTACTAGATGAGTAAGGGAAAAAAAAGAAGTTCTTTTTTCTTTTTTTTTGGCGAATCACTTACTCACTATCTCATTCTCTCTCTCTATATATGCAGAGAAAGAGAGTGTAAGAGAGAGAGAGAACATGCGAGAAATAACAACAAATATATACCCATGTAATATATATATCCGATGAAATCTCAGTTTCTCTTTCAGCATTAAGAGAGAGTAAAAAGTATCGTAAGATTTTTGTTGTTGTTTATTTCTTAAGTAATTTTTATTTTTTGTGTTTCTAATTTTACGACCTATATATTGTTCAACCATTTTAATGCATAATTGCTTTTGAAAGTATCCATTTTTAATACATACTATAAAATGATGACTTTATCATACTAATAAAAACGGAATATTAACTTCCACGTCTACTGTAACATTTATAAGGCTTGCGGGAAAAGGGTTATAACCCTCTTAGTGTCATGGTTATTTTACTAGCATGAATCTTTTAGGCACATTGAAATTGGCTAGGTAATTTAGTCTATTGTAGATTGTAGATTTTTAGAAAAAAAAAGGCTAAAAAGTGAAATTTCCCGCTTCCTAGAAGTTTTATATTTCTTATATACATAACAAAGTTTCCGGAAACGTGATAAAAACTTTTTGATGTGAATCGACGTTTCCTTGCAGTTGTTTTAATTTTTTCTATTCTAATAGGAATTTTTTTCCCTAATTAAAATGTTTACTAAATTTTTTGTAAGATTTGTTTATTTAGTGTTGGAATATGGCTCATGAGAAATAGACACCACCTCTGCTGGACTTACGGTGGTGTGCTTGTTTTAATATTGGGAATGTAACCGTCAGTATGTTAGAGTTTTTCAGGCTAGGATACTCGCAATGGCGCCATAATACTCAAAAATATCTGGTGTGAAACACTCACACAACTTCTCTTACTCCAGTTCTCAAAATTATAATTGACAAATTTTTATAGTTTGTGTATCAAATTTATTGAAATTCGTCGAAAACTGTCCAGTAAAAGCGCACTTCCGGTTTACTAATTTTCTTGAAACTCAGAATTTTGGCCATCTATTAATTTCTAATTAATTTTGTTTGGATGATAGAATTGTATAATAAGCTATGAGAGCACTGGAGAGTAAAAAACGTAACCCCACTCCTCCCCTAAAAGTGCCCTTAAATGAATTTTTCCAAAGAAATTTTTAAATAAAAGTTGTTGATCTTTTTATGTTTAGTTTATATAAGAAGTTTCAAGGAAATCGTCTGGAGCTATTTTTGAGAAAATTCCGAAATAGTGAAAAAAATCATTTAGTAATGATAGAATTGTTTAATAAACTGAAATAGCAGTTAAGATGAAGAAAACCTAACCCCACTCCTCCCGCAGAGGTGCCCTTAAATGAATTTTCCCGGAGAAATGTTTCAAATAAAAGTTGTAGCTCTTTGCATATGTAGTTGATATACCAAGTTTAAAGAAAATTGTAGGAGCCATTTTTGAGAAAATCGCGAAAACGTAAAAAAAACAACCAGTAAAGTAGCACTTCCGGTTGAGGAATTTTGACAGATATCGCACCGTCAGATCCCGTGGTGATACCTAAACGGAATATCAAGTTTCAACTTTCTACGATTTTTCTTTTTTTGAGCTATGCTGTTCACATACATCCCCCTACCCACACACACACAGAGACCATTTGCTAAAAACCACTTTTTTGAACTCAGGGGTCCTCAAAAGGAAATTTGCGGTGAAAACTCAATATCGAAAATTTGACACGATTGCAATACTTCCTTTTACTAGGAGTAAGAGAAAATAAAAAGTGGCCCAGTTTTAACCTGGACGGTAAATTTAATCAGATTAATGCCTGAGAACTAAAGATACTTCAGATCACATTCTAATGGCCAACAATTGCATCGAAGTTTATAGATAAAAGTCTCAATTTTTGGATTTCAAGGTTTTCTTGCAGTTCAGTTTCAAAGGACATTTTTGTTGTATTCATATATTTTCTGGCATACTATATCTTTCTAAAACAATATTAACAGGATGTAGCATTCAAAGAATTTATATTAGACTCAATCGTTCATTTAGAGCAGGACTTCACAGATAAGACGTATAAAGAAAAAAAGTTTCTGGGGTCTTTGACATAGTAATTGAGTCTTCTAAGGAAAATGACCAACCTTCAGAGATCGGAGGAATTCTTAGATCAAAAAAATAAAAACAAAAAATACAACTTTCAGCCTCTTTAAATTGCCTTCCTAGACATACGAGAAAAATATCTGTTTTAAGAAAAAGTACAATAGGAGATCAAAGTCGTAAAAATAATTTATTTTTTTTTTTACGCAATATCAGTAGATACTAAATTGGATTCAATTTATACAAAGAATTTATCTTTAATGATACTTAAGATAAGCGGATTTAAAGTAAAGAAGAACTTTTCGTCTTCCTCCATCTAAATAGAAAATGTAGAACTTCGATGCGTTTATATTGCAGATCATTAAAAACTTTTTTCTTTTTTTTTTGTTGGAATCAAAATTTATTATAGGATTAAGAATAAGTCATGTGAGTGTTTCTCAGTACTATATTTTTTTGTTTTTTTTAATTTAAGGCGCGTCAACATCTATTGGTCATTGGCGCCCGGAGCCTTCTCAGTGCTCTGCCAGCCTCCGGACAGTGTTTTCTCGTTACAAACTACATTGTCCATCACCGGATAGTGAGCTGTAGAGACTCCTAGGAAGAAAAAATCTAAAGGCAACATAGCTGGACTTGAACCCTGGTCCTCCGCGTGGGAGTCAAGTACGCTAACCACTTAGCTATTCCCTTCCCTAACTAAGTAATATTTTGAACACTTATTCACTCGACAACTTTCGTTTATTCTACCCAGTTTAGGCTGCAGTTGAATTCGGCATAATTTACCTTTAGCCTTCTGCCGGTGCGCGAAATTATTATTCCTGTTTTTGTTGGTCCACAGGTGTGAATAGATTGGAAGAATGTCGATCTAGACGAGACGTATAAGTTTATCAGGAATTCCTAGTTACCTAACTCCTTGGCTAGGTAGAGTTGTGAACTTTTCACTTAATCAGAACCTGTTTGAAAGTCAATAAATAGATGGTAAATCTTGATACAATATTCCATCCTTATTTTCAATAATTTGCCTCACAGACAAAACATTTAGACGCTAGTTGACCTAACTTTTGCGAAGGTAAGGGAGTCTTTTAGAATATAGAATGCTAGATAGTGTAATGGAACTAACCGCTATCAAATTCAAAAGCTGGGCTGATCACGTTCATTACAGCCGCATCAAGGGTCTCGTTTGAGAATCTTCGGGAAGGATAACCTGGTATTGTATGGGAAAAAAGAAGACGTACTAGAGGATTAGTATGAAAGGATAAGGATTTATGAAATTTATTGTATCATGTACTTGCTATTTCTCTTACGTATGGTATTTCGAGATCTGTATGGGGAGTGTGATTTGGAAACATAGAAGGTACCGTGAAGTATGGTTTTGAAACTTTTGGACTGGAATGGGTGCGATGAAGATTGGAAAGCCGAGTTGTGCCCCACAGTTCGATACTCGTATGTCCATAGTGTTTTAATGAATGTAGTGTAAATAAGTTGTTTGTTGACCAAGGACAGTCTGGATCTGTGATTCAATACTCTGTGCAATCTTTTGTGTCTTAGGTTAAGTTCCTGAGTTTTAAGTATGGCGTATGGGTCCCCCAAACGTCAATCTTGTGTCGATGTATACTCCCAGATAACGGACGAAGTTGACGGAGCGCCTTGGATAAAACTATGATTTACTGAACCAAATTAGATATGACAAATCTAATTGATATTGAAATGTTATTGGTGTGATGTGTTATAATAGTAGCTTGTGGCGTGAGCGGTTTTGTAAAGGGCTTGTGTATATGTTCAAAGAGAAAAGAAGTAATAAGAAGTAGTTAAGAAAACACTGGTAATTAAATTAAATGTATTATCTTAAGGAATTTTAAATACTTTTCAATATCCACAATATTATGTTTATAAAATCAATTATTAATCTAGATTAAATGCAAAACTCTTACGTTTTAACTTATGACTGGCACTGATGCTAAGAGAGCGATTCCTTATACAATTGTTCTGTTCAATGTCTAATTCAGACTGTTCCTGTTCGAAAGCAAAATTTAGACTGTGCAAAGAATGCCCTGCTCTTACAAAGCAGTTGGCCAAGTGGCATTGTTATTACCCTAACGGATTCTTGTGCCTTTGTCTTTTTAGTAGCAATGACCTTAAATTATTGTACCTGATTCTAAAATACATTATTTTTGCCAAAATTATTTCACTTAAAATATTTTTCAAAACTATTAGATTTGCATTTCTTTTTTCCACTACAATACTTTGACAATATGAAAATAATTATATATTCATAGTTGTTAAGATCAAGAAAGGGTGAGTGGTTTTTAAAGTTTATTTAATAGAATATTGAAGAGAACTCTGTTAGATAACAAGCAGTAAAATATAAACTGAGTTTCAAACATGAAGCTTGGCTCCAATTCATGGTTTTTAATGGAGGAGGAGGAGGAGGAAGAGGAGAAGAAGTCTTTACTGCTTTGAACTGACAAGTATTCACTATTTCCTTGACAACACACAGCAAGACTTTTACGCGGCACTCTTTCTTCATTCATAACCTCTCTCTCTCGCACTCCGCTTTCGTATTGATGCTAGCTTCAAAACCCTATCCACCAAACTCTTAGACACTACTACAGTATACAACAGGTCCTATACTTGTTGTACCTATCTACAAGAGGGTATGAGGGTTATGGTATAGTAGGTTGTTTGATTTTCACAATAGCAATCTGGCAACACGGGTTTGTGACGGCTGATATTGTCAGAGCTAAACAGAGAGGCAGGTGGGAAAATTCCTTTGATAAGTTGTTGAGTAGATCGTTTTAGTATATGTTCATGAACACAAGCCAACTGTGTTCTACATACGTATATGTTAAGTGTTTATATATATATATATATATTATGTGCGTCATTTCAAGGGTGCAAATGTGCCACACAAAACATAAAATGCTGGTAGCTATTCAAAGGTATTTTCTATTAGAAGTCTTGCAGTAGAGTTCAAAATGATTTATTATTAATAAATACTAATTATTATATAATATTTGTATAATTATTATATAATAATTTAATATTAAATACTTGGCAAAGATTTGATGTAATAATTAATAAAGTTGACATTAATATTTAATGTATTATTCCTACTAGTTACTTGGAATGTATTTATCATACCTTCCTTCCTTATTTTGGAATCAGATATAGGATTCAGTATTACAAGGGAACAGGAGCGCGTCTGTAGTGTGCGGCGTTTGTGTGCAAATATTTAGTTGACGCCCCCAAACCCTTCCCCCACAATTAAGAAAAAAAATGACTTTATAAAAAAATGTCAGTGAATAAAAATGAAATCTGAAGATATAAGTTGTAAGGGAGTGATGGAATTCTTCGGTTAGGTCAAGAAAAAAACAACATAAATATAAGTTTTTGGAAAAAAAAGGGTAATTAAAAAAATAATAAAATAATAAAAAATAAACATGCAGATACAAACAAAAACAATAAAAATTTGGGGGAAAAAAAATAAAGTAATCATTTGCAAATTAGATCTTAAAAAATTTTAATTACATTAACAGAAACTTCATCCAGTTCTGCAACAGCCATTAGAAATTTCAAATAAAGCATCATACATTTCAGGTAAATATTGATAATGTTGGTTATGTACACGTTCAAGCTTCTGCGGCCAGTGCCATTCAAAATACTTAGGTCTTCGGGTTGAGACCGCGTTAGTGGTTTGTCATAACCTGCCGTTATTGCAATAGGCTTCTCAAGCACAGCCACCATTAATTATTATCAGGATTAAACTATGATAGGATATAAAAGCAAGTAGAATCCATCAACCGGAAGTGCGTCTTTATATTTTCATTTTTTCGCGATTTCCTCGATAATGCCTCAAATGATTCTCTTTAAAATTCCTATACCAACTACACGCATAAATGCTTATCACTTTTATTGCGTAATTTGTGGAATTTAATTTTAAATATTAAATGGGGTCAATCTTATTCAATCTTATTGGGGGCGTTTTTCTGGTTTACAATATAATTACTTCCTTACCTGTCTTGTACATTGGTACTTGCCCCCCCCCCACCTCTATATTTGAAGTTTAAATAAAATTTGCATTATATATATTCTAATAGTATTGCCAGCAGTAAGAGAAAATTGTGTGACTGTTTCACACCGACGTTTCTTTCGTACTCAGAGAATTTCAAAACCGGTATTTCCGGTGAAAATTCAACATGATCTCGCAATACTTCATCATAGCAAGAGTGAGTGAAGGTAAACAGAAATAAAAGAAATAAATATTTATAGATATGAATATATTCATATAATTAGTAACTTATTAAGTAAAGAGATTAAGCAAAATAATTAGTAATACTATCTTTGAGAATATCCCAAAGTACTAAAAATAAAATTTGCAATTGTAGGTGTCAAAAGTACACATTTCTAGTGGTAATTTACTCCAAAATTTTACACTACCTCTTCTCTGACTCTTACGAAAGTAACTTGAATAAAACTGTATTAATACATTCTATGTTCTGCTGTCATTTAGCAGCTATTTAGACGCTAACTGGAAAAAATTAACTGGCAACCAATGTTTCGGATTAAACATTTTCTTCCACAGCCATATGGATTTGCTGTTGTGTTACAAGCGACAGAATTCGTCATCAATGATGGACTGAATTTACATTTTCATATTACCATAAAGCCTGACAGCACTAATGTAATTCTTGCTATCAACAATTCACACATTTACGATGTACTGACTGAATCAATGCGGCGCCAAATCTAATCCAAATAATTGCAAGATATAAAAAGAAGGTGCATTTAGAATTTATAAAAGGAAATAAATGGGACATTCCTAGGAAGAGAGGCATCCCAGAATGACCACTTAATCCCTTAATATCAAAGTATACATTTATCATTAATAGAATAAGACGTAGGAACAAAGTAACAGAGACTAGATCAACTGTTGACAACCACACAGCAAACATCAATATAACACACCAAAAAAAATCAAGCCGAAATCAAAAGTATTACGCACAAACTAAAACCACATCTTAACCGAATACAAATAAATATGACACTATTTAAAATAAAAATGGTTTAACATTTCAAGAAAACGATAAATATTTTTTGTGACTGACTGACTGACTGACTGTCAGCAAACAAAACGTAAACTGAGAATACTAACCACAGACAATATTTTCTATGTTGCATTAAAATTTTTTAGATTTTGTCAAAATGAGTTTTAACAGACCGAAACCAACGAATAGATTCAGACAGTTGGAGACAATTTCCAAATCAAGAACGTAGGAAATTAATTTTGTTGTTCAAATAATAATAAAAAAAGTAAAGTAAAGTAATGCCTATTTTTTCAGACGGGCTTAACGTCCAACTACCAAATTAGGTGTCGTGGACGGGGGCGGAAGCACCTACTTTACTATTAACATTTTTTAAACAAATATAAAATTTAGTTATACGCTGGACTCGAACTCGGTCCTCCCACTTACAAGTATTGCTCATAAGTCATAAACCAATACACCAACTCCGCCCCTCAAAAATAATAATAATATAACAGTTTGTAATCTTAATATTGGAACATCCATTCAAATTAAGTAAATCAACAAATCGATTGGGGGGGGGGTATGACTGATTTCCAGTGGCCGCCCGTGCAGTTGGCAAGTGGGGGTGCTTCATGAGTAAAACGGAACATGTCCCAATTCAATTCAATTTAATGGATATTTTTTAAGATATTTTCTGTTATACAAATACATGAATATGAAATAACTAATATTAAAAAAAAAAAAAAAAATCAATTATTTGAATATAAAATCCATTTTACTAGTTTTATCTACACCAAATTTTTGAATAACTTTTTCATTAAAATTATTTTATTTGAGAAATCAGGTACTTACTGCTATTTGCTGCATTTATAATGTTAGGAATGGAACGACCTTTATTTTTTATTTCAATTTTTTCGGGTTATATCAATTGAAAAATAAACTTCTTTTTTTTTAAATATTCAACATTAACACCCATCTTGATAAACCTATAATATAATATATAATTTTATTATATATTTTTGTTCTATAAAAATAATATTAATTGAATAAAAATATATATAAATATATATATTTTACCGTTAAACCTTTAACGAACACAATAAAAATATATATATATTACTTTCTCTTACTCCTAATAAGAGGAGTATTGTAATCGTGCCAAATTTTCGATATCGAGTTTTCACCGGAAATGTCCGTTTTTAGGTCCCTTGAGTCCAATTGTGTTAGCAAATTGTGTGTGTGTGTATATATATATATATGTGAACAGCATAGCTCAAAAACGAAAATCCGTAGTAAGTTGAAACTTGCTATTCCGTTTAGGTATCACCATGGGCTCTGACAGTGGGTCATCTGTCAAAATTCTTTAGCCGGAAGTACCACTTTACTTGTTGTTTTTTTTTTTTTACTTTTTTGCTTTTCTCAAAAATGGTTCTGATGATTTTCTTCAAAATTGTTATATCAACTACACATACAAAGAGCTACAACTGTTATTTGAAATGTCTCTCTGAAAAAATTCATTTAAGGGCAGTTATGGGGAATAACTATAAAATTTGTCAATTTTAATTTTGAGAACTGGAGTAAGAGAAAGTTGTTTGAGTGTTTCACACCAGAATTTTTTTTTTTTAAATAACCTATAATATCGCTATACCCTATACAATTACAATCAACGCTGCCCGGCAAGCAGCTACAATAGCACTAGTTGGATCACATTGTTAAGACAAACCAAGCTTGTCGGAAATAACCGGATATTACAATTTTTTTGACACTGCGAATTGGGCAACGTCAACATCAAGCAACGCTTGATGAAATAATTCTTTTTTGTATTTAAATAATAATTTTCCAAATATTGTTGTTGTTATAATTCCTTAGCAAAAAAAATTAAAAATTATTTTTTGGTAATGCTTATGCACCAGCAGTCACTGCGTGATTTTTCGCTGCATTTTTCTAAAGTAAAATTGAGGAATCATGGTGTCCCTATAAATATTCCCGCCTAAAAACACCCAGCAACAATTACACTGATCATTGATCCAACATTCACAGAATACTTATAGGGTCTGCAGTGGTAGGTAGTTGGTGCTTGCAACTATTAGGGAGTAGCGTATCCCACAAGGTAGATTCTAATTCGTGTGCTCTTTAAAGAAGACTACATTCTATTTAACAAATATATACGTATATTATAATACGTAACGGGTGCCAAAATAAATCTTTTCGATCGTAATGAAATTTTAATTTAAAATCTTTCCTCTACAGTATCTAAACAATTAGTTATAGCATAAAACAAATTTCTTCATATATTCTCTATTTTTAGAATATATTAAAATAAATATGAAATCAGAAACTGATTTATTGCTATAGGTCGAAGAATTTATTAATTTATTTATTGCTGAAAATATTTCGCCTGCCTAACGCAATCAAAGCTTTCAGTTACAATCAAAAATAATACAATACAAATTTATATTTCCCTAATGGATATTGTACTAAATAGATGTTCATTGTTGTAAAATAAAATGAAAATGATTTTCATTGTTACTGAAAAACCATTCATTAATTAGTTGTAATATTTCTAAAAACTGATACAGGAAACATTTTGTTAATATTATAAGGTCGAATTTCTTGAAATAAATCTCAGTATTAATATTGTGCAATGTTCATATTTATGTTTTATAATTAAAATTTATGAGCCTTATTACATTTTGAAGTTTTTTTTCTTACGCCCTGACTTCGGCCATTCAGCCATTCTACGTTCCTCAGCTCAGTATAAACTTTTACGCTGCGCTGGTGAATTGATTTTCTTTGTTTAGTTGGATAATCAGGGGTCACATTTTGAAGTAATTACTTTCTTTTTTTCCTGGTAATTGGAAGTTTTGCTAATGAGTCAATTTTTTAAAATTGAGTTTTCATAGGAAATACATGACTTGAGGTTTTCTGAGTATTTCAAAAATTGTTTTTGGCGAATAGGGTGGCACGTATGGAGTGGTGTTTATGTGTCGCAGAGACTCAATCTATATTTTCTATTTTTAGGTATTAACATCGCTTCTGACAGGAAAGTTTCAGGTAAAATCCATCAACCGACTTTACTGATTTTTATTTTCTCTTACTCCTAGTAAGAGGAAGTATTGTAATCGTGTCAAATTTTCTATATCGAGTTTTCACCGGAAATATCCGTTTTGAGGTCCCCTGAGATGTGTGAACAGCATAGCTCAAAAACGAAAAATCGTAGAAAGTTGAAACTTGATATTCCGTTTAGTTATCACCATGGGATCTGTCAAAATTCCTTAACCGGAAGTACCACTTTACTAGATTTTTTTTTTTTTTTTTTATGTTTTTGCGATTTTCTCAAAAATGGCTCCAACGATGTTCTTCAAACATGGTATATCAACTACAAATACTAACAGCTACAACTTTTATTTGAAACATTTCTCCGGGAAAATTCATTGAAGGGCACTTCTGGGGGATGGGTGGGGTTATGTTTGCATCTAATGTGCTATTTCACTTTATTAAACAATTCTATCATCTAAATAATGTTAATTAGAATTGATGAATATGTTGTTGAAATTCCGAGTTTCAAAAAAATCGGATGACTGAAGTGCGTTTACATTACCACTTTACTAAATGATTTTTTCACTTTTTCGCGATTTTCTCAAAATTGTATCTGACGATTTCTTGATGCTTCGCATATAAACTAAACATACAATGATCTACAACTTTCATTTAAAACATTTCTCTGGGAAAATTCGTTTAAGGGCACTTTTGGAGGAGGGATGGGGTTATGTTTTTCTCTTAAGTGAAAATCATCTAATTGTGTTTGATTATCCAAACAAAATTAATTAGAAATAAATAGATGGCCAAAATTCCGAGTTTCAAGAAAATTAGTAAACCGGATGTGCACTTTTACTGGACAGTTTTTTTCAGTTTTCGCCGAATTTAATTAAATTTTGTATACAAACTATAAAATTTGTCCATTATAATTTTGAGAACTGGAGTGAGAGAAAGTTGTGTGAGTGTTTCACACCAGATTTGTACTTTTTTTTTTTTTTTTAATAGTTTGCGAAATTTTCTCTAAAACAACTTCAACTTTTTTTTAAAAAAAAACTTAGTGTAATATCTATCTGTCGCTTTTATTTGAATTAATTTCCCCGAGAAAATTGATTTTGGAGGGGGGTTGCTGAGGGAACTAAAGCTTTTCTTTAAAGCAGGGGCGCCCAACCCGCGGCTTAAGTTGGCTTTAAAATTGCGAATTAATATAAATAAATAATTTACTAATGCTTTATAATACTATTCAGATATATTGGACGTGTCTTTTGTCTCCAAGAAGTGAGGGGAAATATCTCGGCTCGAAGGTTGGTTTTATTTACGTTTGCAACAATAGGAATGACGCTCTTCAGTTTATTGTTATTTATCTGTGACCTGCAGTTTTCAAATTGAACATACAGAGCTTCAGTTTGTAAAACTGGATTTTATAAATCCTATATTCTTGGAGATTAATATCCCTCGCCTCCCAATCCAGCCTTATTCATGTCTGCGCTTTTTGGCAACATCAACATTTGTGAGCAATTATTTTCAACGGATGAAATAAACAAAGTGTAAAATTAGAGCCAAAAAAAACGGAACAGCACCTCGAAAACTCACTGAGATTTTTAACTACATCCATCGAACTAGAAATTGTTATATAAGTTTCTCAAACTCAATATTAGCTATCCCACTAATTTTAAGTTGCCCACTTTTACTTTGATAGTAAAATGTTTAATATATTAATGTTTAATTTCAATAGCAGTAATCGCAAATGGATATTTTGATCTAACACAATCTCTTATAAAACAGCTTTCGTACCAACTATGAATTGAATAATATAGTATCGCATATTAGGAATAATGATATTTCTCTCATCAGCTATCGTTGTCAGTGTTTGTACTTTTAGTGTGGCCCAAGACAGTTCTTCTTCCAATGTGGCCCAGATAACCCAAAAGGTTGGACGCTCCTGCTCTAAAGGACCACTTTTATAATATGGTTTCTTGGGATTTTAGGATAGAGGAACATTTCAAGCAGAAATTTTTCTAGAATTTTTGATATTGTATAGATTTGGCTTGTAGAAAGTACAGATCTGGAAAGATTGTATAGGTTTGTTAGGTCTCGGATACATATTTATTCAATTAGATTTCGACTGCATGGGAAGTTGGTTGAAGATCGATAATGAATATGCAGGAAAATAAGAAGAGCACTGCTTTCACTGGTGTTTTGGAGAATTAAGGGCGCCTTCCACTGCGAAAGGGTAATGAGCATGAAATAGCTGAGCGAAACGGAGTAAAATAGTTTTGACCTTCCACTAAAAAAGAGTTTTACATAAAAGAGGTATTTGCCTTCCATTGTCAGCGGGTTCGCAAACCTGGTAGCGGATTGAGCTAAGCGAGAAATGAGATGGAAGGGGTTGATGCTTCCATTATCAGCGGACTGAATGGTCAGCCAGTTCATCACAGCCAATTGGATCGAGCAAGTCGTGATTGAAGTTTTCTTTTTCGTTTTTCTAGTAATAATGTCAGACGATTCCAGTGATGATGACTATATAAATACGATAAGTAAATGCTTGCTACTCTATAGTTATAAGAAAAAGAAGCGTAACAAACCAAGATTTTGGATGAGCTACCACATTAGAGAGAGACCTGTCAAAGGCGATTTACTACGGATATTCTACGATTTACAAGATGATAATCTCTGTCGCTGGTATTCCATAAACAAGGGTATTGTCGCACTGTTTCAATAAAAAGCTCCATTTTATTCAAATACACTACGATACTGCAGTCACAGAACATGTTCAAGAATGAGCTGAAAAAGATATTCGCAGTGGAAGGCGCGCATAAGTAGGGAGGGAGGTAGGGAAGGGCTAGCGGACACCGTTCAAAACTAGCATTGCACAGCGTGACACAACGGCTCCTTTTTCCTCGCTCAGTCCGCTCCGCTGACTCATCTATTGGTGGAAGCACTTCTATGAGATTTGGCGTTGCGAGTCGAACGGAGTCCGTCCCAAATCCGCTCAACTCTGCGACCACTTTTGTAACTCTTTATACTCGTTCAGGCCGCTCCGCTCACTCTTTTCATAGTGGAAGCACTTACATGAAGATAAACCTTTGCGAGTTGAACGGAGTCCGCTTCGCTCGCAGTGGAAGGCGCCCTTTAGGTTGTCATGTAAAAGAGGCTTTTATTTATTTATTTATAATCATAATTCTATAGGAGAAATGCAATGAATGCAGGATTCTATTTATATAACAATAGTCTGCAGATGTGTCATTAAAAACGTGTTGATATAAAGCAAAGATAACTGTGAAATGTTGATAAATGAAGGGTGGGATTGTTGTCTTTTTGTAGGTGTTATTTTCTTCTTTTATAATACATTTCTTTTGTCAGCTGTAAAGTAAAAAAAAAAAAGAAGACTATTAATCATGAAAGAGTGAAACAGTGGCAGGGCAAATGATGCGATTAGTGTTTTTGATGATGGTTGGATAAGTTGTTGTTAAAAGTGTATATCGTGATGTAGAAGGGCGGTATGCCGGCCCCTTTTTTGATAGGGTTTGGGGGAGGGGTTGAGAGGAAGATTGTAACGATGATGAGAGAGAAATACTACACAGCGTTCATCCTTGTACTGCGCGCTGAAATATTATAGAGAGGAAGCGTGTATACCAGCTGGTACAAGAAGACTTATCTACTACCCTCTCAGCCTTCTATATTCTCTATACTACTAAATGTTTTTGTTCATTCCATCATCAGTGGCAAAGGGAGAAGCGTGGATGTGAAAGGAGAGTGAAAATGAGCAGTAATACTTAGGGTGAAGATACAATTTGTGCCAGTATGTATGTACGTATGTTTGTGCAAAGTTCTTCGTAATGGCAGATGGTAGTTCATTAGTATAGTAACCCACCTTTATATGTCTTTATAAGATTGCCCTTTTACTCTTTTACATGTCACATTCAGTATATATGTACTTACACGTGTTATAACAAATACTAACCACAAGTTGTTAGTATTAATATCAAAACACCCTTGTTCTCTCTTGACTGGTTTTACCCTAGAGTGTACGTTGTTATCATACATGATGGCCATAGTTGTCGTTCTTCTCTAAGACATGTCGTCTTTTATGTACTCTAACTGACAACTCTTGTCAAGTGTTTCTATTTTCATTCTCGATGGAAAGTTAATTATATAATATTAACCATTTTCATTGTTAACAGTTTCTCAGAGTTTATCTTTTTTCTTTAGAATATTGATAGTAATTTTTTTCTCACTACTCACACCACTCTAGTGCACAAACTTCCAATCGATTGCGCCAATTTAAATTACTTTAACATTTGTGGGTGTATTATACCTAACACGAATTGAAGTATACAGTGGAACAATGATTCCGTTCTGTTTAGTATTAAGGTTCATGCAACTTTGGGGTATTCAGAAGAATCAATGCACACCTGAAGGAACTGGAGTTTGTTGTGTTTAGTCGACCGATCAGACCTTCTGTCCAGAACTACTGGATAAAGTTTCCAGGCAGAAATTCACGCAGTTGCGTCCACTTAATCTCGTCAGAAAGTATCGAATCAGGAGATTATAATACTGCCCGATAGCAGGCCGTTTTTAAAGCACCGAGTTCTCACACTACTTCATTTCAAAAAAATAGGTATACATTGAAGTAGGGGATTATGGCACTGCGACCTGGAAGGTCTATTGTGCCCCCGGAACCTTCTCAGTGCACTGCCGGCCTCCAAGTAGTGTTCTCTGGCTGCAGACAACACTGTTCATCACCGGACAATGAGTTGTAGAGGCTTCTAGGAAGAGAAAAACTAAGGGCTTCATGCTGGATTCGAACCCGAGACCTCCGCGTTGCTGGTCCAGTGTGCTACCACTGACCTAACCCTTCCTCCTCCCTTGGCTTATGCCAGTTAACTAGGAGCGAATACCCTACTTTGTGTACTGTGTTAGTCTTTATCTGTAAAGTGTAGAGTGTATATAGTTTAGGTGTACTGAATACTGTTCTGACGAAGTGCATGAAGTACTGAGTTGTGATCACGGCATGGGGTCGCTATTCCCCAATTAACTGCATGCAACAGATACCTCTTGTGGGCAAAAAAAAAAGTATAAGACTGCCTTAAATTCAATGTCCTGGTCAGGAAAAATGAAGTTTCATTTGCCAGAGCTTGTTTGTGTAGAAGGGAATGAGATGGCCTCCACGACTTCTGCAAGGCGACGAGGCTAGAGTCGACCGAGGCCGTGACCCTAGGAAAAGCTGAGAAATGACCTTTCCCAAGTTGATATTAACGAAGAAATATGTTTTTCAAGTGTAACTATTCCCCCTTTCTTTACCGGTAACTAGTTAATACTTTAGTAATTTGTGTTTTATTACTTGATTATGAAGTTTTTAGTGAAACATTTATTGAAATAAAAAAAAAAAAATCACTTTATTACATAATTTATTCACAATAAATTGTTGAGAATATTTGCAAATAATCTTATAACGAATATATCTACGTTTGAATTTGCGTTACCGGATAATTATGAGAAGCAATTGATTACTTAGTAACAATTAGATACGGAATACATGAGAAGGATGACTGAGAAACTTTAATGAAAAATTCGAGGATTCTGTGTGGAAACTGCATCTTTGAAAAAGTTAATATAAAATTTCCAAATATTTTTGTTTTAAATCCATATAATTTAAGAAAATTGTTTGAGCAGGTAAGATGAGGAGAAGAGTATTTTTTTATTAACGAAACCTTCATATTAGATAATAAATAAATTAATTAAATTGTAATATAAATCAAAAGGCTTATGCAAGTGTTCAAATGCTAGCATTGTTCTCTTGTATTGCCCTATGAATACTATATGTATATGCGTGAGTATGTAATGGCATTCCTATATTACTTGGGGGAGATATTGCATTACATATTATATTGCATTGTGTCATTGCCTTCATGACTAAACACTGTCATATTGAAATTAATATTGTAAAATTGAAATACAACCATATCATCCTAGATTATTTTAATGTTAATAATTATTAATTAATTCAGAGGGAATAATTATACAAAGAGGAATGTGCAAGTCTGCCAATATGTTTGGTCAAAGTTTTACTAATGTTTTGGATTTTTAATTAATATTTTATTTAAAAAAAAGAATCTAGTTGTAATGACACAAAGTCATAGCAATGTCAAAGTGGTTCCAGCCAGCTATTATCTCCACAAAGGATGGCAGGAATAAAAAATAATTTATAACTAGTGGCCTAGCCTGGTCGCTGTCTTCAAGACAAGGCCGCGGCCAAACAAACAAAACAAAGGATTAATACCTTACATCAAAGCAAGCACCGATAAAGCTGGCCACTGACCTAAATCACTGGTCACCGAACTAACTAAGGTCGCACAAGGGGTCGTACACTAGGACAGATGTCTTGGGGTGAGTGTTGCCAACACTAATATAAACTTCGCCCCATTGGAAGAGGGGATTATTATATACCAGTACGTCATTAGATTATTATATCCGAGTACATCGTTATACGAGCAGCAGTTCCGCGTCCCTATACAGGTTTTACTTATACTTATTCTTCATAATTGTGCATCTTAGTTTATTTATTTTAATCATCTTAAATTATTTGTTATTTTAACTTTAAATTATCTAAGTATTTCATTTTAATAGTTACCATTTGTCACATTTAAATTACTGTAAAAATATAGTCTAATTTTATAAATTCAGTGTTAGTAATTCGAGCTCTAACTTCCAAAAATCTCTAAACTAACTTCCGCCCACTTCAAGACATCTACTACATACCATAGGAATCACAATAAACGATCCACTACATAGTAAATTTAATTAGAAAATATTTTTAAACAAAATCTTAAAAAATATTTTTAGCTTTATAATTCTTTTATGAACGGTTTAAATTTCAACGTAGAAAATTCTTTTCATCAACGTTAAACGTTAACCATAATATGATCGTCTTCATTTAACGATTTTAAATAACGATTATATATTATAACGGATTTTTTATTTTTCATTTTTCTATAATTATTACCCACTATTCCGTGGGGCGTAACCTGGATGGTCAGGGCTGTGACAGCGTTGGACAGCTAGCTAGATTATTTGTTGTAAAATACCCATCACTTCTAGTACCTTCCGCTGCTAATTCCTGCCGCTATTCGCCTTAATATGTCTAATATAATTTAATTTAATTTAATTAATGTCATATACATTTAATTTAATTATATAAAAGACTATATAAGTTAATGACATTTTGACCAATCAGGCATATGTTGCCCGTTTCGTGTTACAATTTAGTAGTGATATATTCATTAAGGTAAGATGGTTGTTTTTATGATATTTGTTCATAGTTTGAATAATTTATTAACATTGAGATTCGGACAAAAGATTTCAAACACTTCCATGTTTGGGAAAATGTTTACCCTGAAGATGGCGATAAAATTTTTCCAAACATGCACGTATTTGTATTCTTTCGACCGAACTTTCGATATACATTTAATAACATTGAATAAAAAGGTCGAAAAAAACAAAAACAAGAAAAATCTCAAATACAATCATTACTTTTATAAAATTTATTAATTACATTAATCTAAAATATGTTCATATGTATGTATGTCGGTTGGTATTCAATGTAATATTAAAATTTATTGTACTAGTACTGTTGTTGAGAAGTGTATTAGTGAGATATACGACGAACATACTTCCATATATGTATGTATGTATGTATGTATGTATGTATGTATGTATGTACGTACTTTGGTAGGTTGGAATGGAAACTGAACTTATTCTATATATGCTTTGCTCCTACGCCCAGAGATTCCGAATTTATACCCAAGAACTTTAGTAATGATTCACTTTCTGAATATATATATATATCCTGGCACACGGTATATGATTTCATACAACCAAATAGAATTATACGCTTGGCATAATGAATATAGTGTAGAATATAAATGAATGCCAGCAATGAAATTATTTATTGAATTGTATTTAATTTTTCTTTTCGTGTTTCTTTTATCTTTTTTTTTTTATTGTTGGAAATTTTCCTTTCTAATTGTTAGTAATGAAATTTATAATTTTATTTATTGTGAAAAATTATTTATTATTTTATATCTTACACAATAACAGTTGACTTAATTTAAAAATAAAAACTACAAAAATTAAGTAGTTGATATACTTGTTCATGATAAAAAGCCCTTAACCTAAATGATGCCCCTAACGCTGAGCGTTACGCCCCAAAACAATGGAAATACGCTAATCCTAACAAATCCCTCCAATACTTGATATTTCTTGGAGGACAAAGAACCTAACCTATATTCCATTCATTCCAATACAGTTAAAATTTATATAAACCCTTGCACACTAAGCTCGTTCATTCAACCATACACATCTCTTACGCCTCTCCATCAATATCCCTTGGGGGTACGACATCTAACCTTACAAACTAGCCTAAAACTAAGGGTCACAATTAGCTACAACACCGCTAGCCTGAACCTGCATTCATACAATATTCACGCAATAAATTACTTTCATTCCAACATGCAAACTATCTACTAAATCAGCCCCTATCGACCCATTCCATTCTCCTTTTTTTAAATGCTTCTCCCGCACGCCTAAAACCTCTGTACGCGGCACCATTTTCGAGCAGCAGGTACAGACTATTGTTCTCCAA
>JAAEAF010006451.1:0-17403 GCA_011037195.1 Triatoma infestans | reverse complement strand
CCTGAGGAATACCATTTTGCAAGACATGTGGGTCCGAAAGGACCGACCCAAGGCGCACTCGGAACCTTCGCGATTCTAAAAAGCTACGAAGGAACCTTGGCAGTTTCCCTCTCAATCCCCACTCGTGACACTTCCGCAGTATCGCATATCTCCACGTTGTAACATAAGCCTTCTCGAGATCAAAAAACACGGCCAGCACGTGCTCCCTACGCATGAATGCGTTTTGCACATAGATCTCAAGGTGGCTCGCCTGATCCAAAGTGGAGCGATATCTGCGAAATCCCGCTTGATACTGGCTGTAAAGTCCTCTCGTTTCTAATACATAAACTAATCTATAATTGATCATAGATTCGAGGACCTTACTCAAGCAGGTGGTCAACGAAATGGGCCTGTAACTGGAGGGATCACTTGGGTCTTTTCCTTCTTTGGGGATCGGTACAATGATTGCTTCACGCCAACCATCAGGGTACTGGCCAGTTTCCCATATGCTATTATACAATCTGAGAAGACCTTCCTTCCCAGTTTCATTTAAGTTTTTAATCATATCGTATGGGATTCCATCCACCCCTGGAGCAGAATCTTTGTATTTATTTAAGGCATTTTCTAGCTCCTTGATGGTCAGCGGTTCGTTGTAAGTTTCATAGATAGCGGTCTCAAAGCTGAGTGGCTGTAGCTCCACATCACCTTTTCGCTGGAGAAATTCTGCTGAGTAAGTCCGTAAGCTGGAAACTTGAGCAAAGTGTTCAGCAAAGGCTCCAGCCACCTCTCCTGGCTCGGTGATGACGACATCATTAATTTTTAGAACGGGTATCGACGGGGTTCTACGACCCCCAGAGAGGGCTCTTATCTTATTCCACACCTCCCTCAAAGTCGATGATGTAGAAATCTTTGACACATAGGAGGTGAGGGTTTCCTTTTTTGACTTCTTAATTAAACGCTTCTCCCTGACTCTTAGTCTTTTAAAATTAATTAAATTTTCCTCCGTCGGATACCTTTTAAATCTATTTAGGGCCTGCTTGTTTTCCCTGTTAGCAACTTTGCATTCCGGGGTCCACCAGGGGACGGGGGTTCTTATGACTCTCCCACCTACCCTCGGCAAAGTACCCTCGGATGCATCCGCCAACGCCTTTGTAAATAAACTAGTGTCAAGGGTGACATCTCCTGTAAGGGGTGGTGTCACCACTCGGGAAGCATAAGCAGGCCAGTTTGCTCTTTTGATGTCGTATCTCCATGGTATCACAAAATCTGACCTGGAGATGGAGCTCGATACTAGAATTGGAAAGTGGTCACTATGATATAGTTCGTCTAGTGTGGTCCATTCCAAGCGAACTGCAACGGTGGGTGTTGCCACACTCAGATCAATTGAACTAAAACCTCCTGAGTGTACATTGAAGTGTGTTGCCGCACCATTGTTGAGGAGCATCATGTTAGCATTATCTATAATCTCCTCAAGAGTTCTGCCTCGAGCGTCAGTTCTGGCTGACCCCCACCAGGTGTTGTGACAGTTAAAGTCTCCCATCAACAACACCGGGGCGGGGAGCTGCGAGAGCAGATTCTCCAGATCACTCTTCCGCCAAAATATGTCTGGAAGGTAAATACTAACTAAAGTGATTTGCAGAGGTGCGGCTAGGCGCACGGCAACGGCTTGTAAATTACTTTGTAGGAGTAGCCGTATGCTCGAGATATTATCCCGTACACACATGGCCACTCCACCATGCCCCCTCCCACCTGGGGCAGGTTGTACCTCTTTACTATATATGATGTACCCAGGGATCCGGATGAGTTGCCCCGGGCGAATCTTTGTTTCTTGGAGGCACAACCCTAATGGACGGTATTCCGCCACCAATCGGCGTAACCCTTCCATATTACTCATATAGCCCCGCATATTCCATTGAAGAATTGACTCACACATGCTAATAATGAAGTGAGGTGACCACTTGTGGCAGGATCTTTCTAGTGTCTAATGAATTCGAAAGTGATATATTTTTTCCAATAATAAATACGTTTAGGCGAATAATCATGGATGCTGAAATAATAAAGGTTAAACATCTTACTCAGTGGCACACTTATTCCGTGGCTTACCTTTGGGCCAGCCTTTTTTCTTTCTTCTATTAGGGCGGTCGGAAGTGCTCCCGCCCTCTGATTCTGACGCTTCAATATCCGTCCCCAGTAGCTCCCATTGCTGCTTTGGGGAACGGACAATTTGAGCAGAGGACGGTTGTCCTCTAGAAGGCCTGATAATTCTTCCCCTCACACTTACTGTGTTCGGGGATGGTAACATTAACCTTGTGCTTTTCCTCCTAGGGGAGCGTTTCGGCGGATCCACCACCATCCACTCTCCTTCGGAGGAAGTTATTTTTTTAGGTGAGATTAATCCCACCTTCGGGCCACTCCCTACAGTAGTAGGAGTGGTAAGTGGTAGTAGCCTTACCGGTGCCCCTTGAGGGGCACTTTGTATAGGGAGAGGAATTTCTCCCACATTCATTATTGTTCCCCTTAAAGCCGGGGAGGGGCTGGATGGTAGGATTTCTCCTATCTTAACAATAGCTCCCCTTAAAGCCGGGGAGGGATTATTCTCTACTTGTCCCTGAGGATTTGCAGGGACTGAAGGAATGTGTGCCACTGGTTGGGGTGCCTTTGCTTTTTCAGAGTATGATATATCGTTAATTGCATAAGATTTACTTTCAACAATTGCTCTTGCCTCATGGTATGGCAATTGCTGAAGTGTTTTTATTTTTTGTATTTCTTTCTCTTTTATAAGAATTGGGCACCCCGAGGATCTGGCGTTATGTTCTCCGCCACAGTTTACACAAATGATTGGCGGTGCGCAATCGCCTTCATGTTCAGATTTACCACATACGCACACCGCTTCTACTGCCTTACACTTCATGGAGGTATGCCCAAACCTTTGACATTTGTAACATCTCATTGGAGATGGTACATAGGGGCGAACTTTCAATTTATAGAAGGCAGCGTCTATAGTCTGTGGCGGTCTTGGGCGATCAAAAGTGAGAACCAGGGAAGCGGTGTCCACTAGAGAACCATCCTGCCTCCGCTTAATTCTCCTAACCTCCACTACGCCCTGATCAGCCAGACCCTCTTTTATGTCTTCTATTTTACTGTTTAAAAAGTCCCGGCATGTAATTACACCTTGCGACGTATTTAGGCGTGTATGAGGACCCGCTTCCAATTCAGCATCCATATACCTTTGTAGTTTCAGGATAGTTTCTGCCTGAGTGCGGTTTTCTGCTTCTATACAAATAGATCCATCATTTTGTTTTCTTACGCTCTTCGGCTTTCCCACATATGTTTTAATAAACTGAAACAATTTAAAAGAGCATTCATTTGAGAAGGAACCTTCCTTCTTTTTTACAATAAAAAATCTTCCCCAGTTATCTTCTTCTAAATCTACAAATTTCATAATTGGTTCAAACCTCTTGTTGCCGCCCCTTGCCTTCTTCCTTGGCGGGGAAGAGGGGATATATGGTTGCAGTGTAAACTGCAGCCCAGGTACTAACTTTCCAATCGTGTTTTCCTTGTCCATGCCTTTTCGTTTGCCGGTCAGATCAGTCGAGGGAGACATTGTAGATGATGGGGCATCTACAAGGGGAAGGGTGACAGGAGAAGGAAGGGGATGATTAGGTATGGGAGTAGGTTGGATTGTTGGTGAAGGAATAGGATGGGATGTTGGGGTAGGAGGAATTGTTGGGCTAGGCCCAGAAAGATTGTTATGATTATTCTCCATAATAATCAGTAGAGTTCGTCGAGATACGTGGTCCCGCCTCCTCGGACGATCAAGTGCACCCGGTTACTATCCGGGTAGACCATCGCACCTCGATATAGTCAGGTGCCGCGGAAGACAGCGTTCCGACACCGAAGTATTGACCCGTGCCCCCGCGGCCCCCCTCCTAACCCTAGGAACCCGCCTGAGGCGGAATTCCCTAGCCTTCCTGGGGTCGGGCTGTCCCCCAGGTAGAGCTCTCGGGTGAAGCCGAGGCCAAAGACATGTGTTGGGATCGGACGCCCGCAGGTCGTCGTCTCCCTCAATGCCCAGGATCCCCTTTTCCACCCTAGCCCCAAAGCCTCGTGCCGGCAAGCACGAGGGAGAGATATTTATACTCCGAGCTCTCAACGAGTGCGTGTCCTTGTTCATGCAGTGCGTGTGGTCGTCTGTAAAGTGTCGAGTGTTCAGGTGTGAGTGAGTGTGTGTGGTGGGAAGCTCAAGTTTACCTGTGGGTGCGCTGAACCCAAGTAGCTGCACACATCAACTACCTCTGCAGGTCCTATGTGTAGTGTGTAGTGTTAAGGGTGTCATTATGAGTGTATATTGTAGTGTTGTTAGGCTGGGAAACCCGCAGGGACGCCTAGATCCCTGAAGAAGTGGCTAGTCCACTTCCCCCTACGGGGAGTAATTACTATTATTCCAATTATATTTTGAACAAGCGTATTTGTAGTTTTCTCTGCCAATATAAATTCTTATTAATTATTTCTTCTGCTAGGATTTTTGACAATCTATAATTATTAGAAAGCAATAAAAATCTTTTGAATGTATTTAAGATGCAGAGGTTCTGGTTCTCAAAGTAAATTATATAATTTGGCGTAAATTACATAACTTCAGACTTTGCAAAAATGAGGATCACTTTGTTTTTTATAAAAAAAAAACAACTTATGATAAGGGGAATGTAATACCTAGCTTTGCCTTGCTCATTGTTTCGACGAAACGTTTTTTTAAAAGAGAGTTCGTCGTTAAAAAAGAGTAAAAAAGGGTAATGCATTAATTGTGTATTAATATTAATTTCATGTTCATGTTTATATTAAGACAATTATTATGAAAAATTATTCGTATATAGCACATAATTGTAAGCATTTTAATAATAATTTTTTATTTGACAATATCTATTAAGAACAAAATGTCTATTATCATGTTTACAAAAATTAAGTGTACGTAACCAAGATTCCGTTATCATTTCTAGTGTCACATGAAATGACAGTATATAATGAATGTAATTGTAAAATAATGCCTTGCAAAACAAGAAAGTCAAGTTTGTTTAATCATATTCTTAATGTCTTTCTTTTACGCAAGTAGATTGTAATAATTAGTCATTTGATATAATTATTGTTGTTTATAAGATCATTTTCAGTTTGTTGATTTATCATATTGTCAGATTGTGGAATCGTTGAATCACTTAGTGTTATTATATTTATATCAATACGTAAATAAAATTACGTTTAATCAAGTTGACGTAATTAAAAGTAACATAGTTTTATCATCAGAGATATTTCCCATGATAGCCTGCTTCTTTTTGTTGTCATCGACCGGTTTCAGGCGTTCACCCATCCAGTGTATCAACTAAATTTGCTCTGTGCAAATCTGTGTTATCACACTATAAAGCTGTCTGTTCCAAAGGTGATACTATAGCAATAGTCCATGACGTTTTACTCTCACATATGAGTGGATTTAATTTGCTTTCATAACATTCAGCTGCACAATTTCAGGAAAAATTGTAGTCCTTTTTACATACACACTCAGAAGACTGAGCATAACATAAGATGATGTGAATTTCAGCCTGAGATTTACATAGAGTTTTGCCAAGAGAAATTTGTGTATAATGTCAGTATTCTGAAATTCGTGTTAGAGATTATAATTAATATGTTATTAGGTTTTTTGTTATTTATTTAGATTTAGTTGTTGTGGTTGGTTCCGCGGGGCTGGAAAGCATCAGAGATATTTTCCATGATAGTCTGCTTCTTTTTGTGGTCACCGACTGGTTTCGGGAGTCGCCCAGAATGCGTTTGTCAAACAATGTGATAAATTTAATTTATACACTGAGTTGTTCTGTGTAAATCTATCCTATTATCTTGAAGTTTGTGAAGAGACAGGATAAAGCACAATTTTTGAACCATTTAAAAAGTAAGAAAGGTAAAGTAACGACCACCATCTTTTCAAACTCCTTACCAGAATCACCAGTATACATCTCTGAATACATGAGCCCGGCATTGGTTAATTTATTTCAGAGAGCGAAAAAAATGAAAAATGAAAATCTTATTAAATTTGTTTGGTTCGAAAATAATAAATTGTACATCAGAATCTCGGAAAACTCTACATCTGAAATTATACATAGCGAGGAAGATTTTGAGAAGGTTTTCCAAATTAAAGAACCTTTGAAAGGCTCTGGGAAAACGCCGCTAGATGAGGCTGAGCCCTTTGAGCAGGAGGAAATTGAAACTGATACTTCTGATAATTCAAAATCTTCTTTTAAAAAAAGAAAAATAAGATCCCCAAGGACAAGCTCTATTGAACGCTTTTTTCGTACGCAAAGTAAGAAACCGTGAGAAGAAAGGAAGTCATCCCACATCTTTAGGTTTGGAAAAGAGGCTAATTGGAAACCGGAAGCAATCAGAAATAATGTTACGGCCTATGCAGAGTGAAAAACGAAAATGTGATAGTGTTAGTAATTTAAATTATTTTTCAGTCGTCTACTGGAATATAAACGGCTTGTCAAATTTTTATCTTCTAGATGGTAATCAGATTTCTTTTTTATTAGAAGTAGATTTTATTTCTCTGTGTGAAACTTGGCAATTAGACGAACCTAAATTAAATCGATCGTTTCTCGAAAAATTTTCTATTATTCATATTGATGCGTTGAAAAGTGCAATAAAAGGCCGCCCCAGTTCGGGTATATTAACATTTATTAGTAAAAATTATAAGTTCGAAATATTAGATAAATCCTCTTTTTGGATATTTTTGTTAATCAATGCACCTAATGTAAAATTTATTCTGGGCTTTACATACTTTAGGTATAGTGACAACATAAATGTCACGTTACAGTTGTTTGAATCTACATTTAGTGATATTATAGAGAAATACTCGGATCTTGAAATTTATTTAGGTGGAGACCAAAATTGCCGAATTGGTAGTCTTAACGATAGCGATCCATATATATTTTCTAATATTCCTTTAGAAGCAAAACGTAATTCCCTTGACACTCAAATAAATGACAGAGGAAAACGATTCATTGAATTCATTGAAAATTATGGTATGTTTGTATTGAATGGGCGAACTAATAGTGATAGAGAGGGTAATTTTACATACGTTGGTTCAAATGGCCAAAGTGTGGCAGACTTGGTGATAACTAATGGACTTGGTTTATATAGTGTTAAAGATTTGAAAATATTAGATTTTTGCCTCTTGTCAGATCACCTAGCCTGCCTACTTACATTTGGTAATAAAATGCAAAATTCTACAAAATTGTCTGACCCTCCAGTGGTTATAAAACAACAAACATTGAAATTTGTTTGGAATAATGATGTAGTCAATTTATATAAGAAATATTTCGCTATTAATTTACCTCTCCAGACGAACATTGAACCAGAACAAATGTACACTACTTTACTTAACTATATTAATGATGTTGCCTCACAATTGGGTTTGATGAAGTTTATTCCCTTTAAAAAATGTAATTATTCTAGGAACACGCAGCCATGGTTCAATGAAATATGCAGAACTGCTAGGGCTTCGATGAAAATTGCTTATAAAAAATGTAAGAAAATGAAGTCTGATAAAAATTTCAATGAATATATAGCATTAAAAAAATTATTTAAAAAAACTGTTAGAAAAGAAAAAAAATCATTTTTATAAAGAGATAAGTTACTCGCTTAATAATATTAAAGATTCTAAATCATTCTGGCTAACAGTTAATAAAAAATGTAAAAAGTCTTATTCAGAATCCCGCAGTAATATTGAATTAATAACATGGAATAATTATTTAAAGTATTGTTACCCGGAAATCCATAGATCTCCACTTTTAGTTGATGATGTATGTCATCCTATTTTTGATCTTCCTTTTGGCATAAATGAAATTAAATCGGCTATTAAAAAATGCAAATTGGGTAAGGCCCCTGGACCAGACTCAATACCATATGAATTTTTTAAGAATCTACCACCTATAGGAGTAAAATTTCTTCAAACCTTATTTAATGGTATACTCAGTACTGAGACTGTTCCCAAAGTGTCAAGGGGTTGCAGGGATAATGTATTTGTTCTATCGTCAGTTATTAATTGTCAAATAGTTAAAGATAAGAGGAAAGTGTATGCCACTTTTATTGATTTAAAAAAGGCATTCGACTCGATCAACCATGAATACTCTGGCATAAGCTGTATCAATATGGAGTTAGTAGAAAGGTTATAAAGGTATTGGAGAGTTTGTATAATCAGGCCTCTATTAGAATTAAAACAAGTATGGGACAATACTCTGATGAAGTGAGCGTTACTAAAGGGTTGCTGCAAGGCGATACATTATCACCAACGCTTTTCTCGATCTTTTTAAACGATCTGGAAAATTTTTTATTAATTAATAATTGTGATGCAGTTAGTATAGATTGTGTAAATGGGTTAACATCTCTACTATACGCAGATGATACTGTACTTTTGTCGAATACACTGGTGGACGTTCAAAGAAAATTAAATGTATTTGAAAAATACTGTAAAGCTAACAGTCTAGAAGTGAATATCGAAAAGACAAAATCTGTTATTTTCAAAAGAAGTCATGGTCGATCTCCAAAGCAGCGGCTGTTTTACAATAATCACCCAGTAGAGGTTCTTAATTCGTTTCGCTACTTAGGATTAATATTCTCAAACTCTGGCCTCTTTAGCTTAGCTTCTAAAGATATGATCAGTAAAGCTACTGTAGTGTTTGGAGTTGTCAAAAATATATTTAAAAAAGCTCATGGATAGCCCAGAATAAACTCTTTGACTCCATTATTAAGTCTGTTCTGTTATACTGTTGTGAAACCTGGGCCTTGAGATATACAGATGAAATTGAGATTGTGCAATCGAAATTTTTCAAATCTGTTTTATATTGGCCAAGAAAGACTCCAAATTATATCTTACGTCTAGAAACGGCAAGAATTAAATTAAAATTTAATGTATTTAAAGCCGCCCTTAATTGGTGGATAAAAATATTAAAAATGAATAACAACAGGCTGCCAAAACTTTGTTTTAACAGGTTATTGTTTTTAGAGAAAAATGGCTGTGACATACGGTATAATTTGGCGGGTCAATTAAAGCAGTTAATTTCTGAGATAGGTTATGACTCATTGTGGCAATCTCAAGATGTAAGTGAAATTATTAAATTTAAAAAAGAAATATTAAAGAAATTTCAAAGCAATTTAATTGAGCTGGATTTGTCTAGATTACAGAACACATCATATACTAATCTCTATCAGATTAATTTTTATGAAAATCAATCATATTTACACTCAGATTCATCCTTCCATATACTTAGAATTATTAGCCAACTCCGTATTTCTTCTATAAATGAATGCACTATTTATTTCAATAAGACTAAACATATTATAAATTTTACAGAAAAATGTAAGTTATGTAATTTAGATTCGCTAGAAACGTTAGAGCATGTATTTTTTGTTTGTCCGTTGTATAGTTTATTTAGAGAGAAATACTTGAGAAATAGTCTTGCTAATTTGAATCTTATTTTGTGTCGATCAAATAAAGAACAGTTCAGCAATGTTTACTTTTTTATAATTTGTGCAATCAGGCTAAGAGCTCTATTTCTTTAAACATTTTTAAATTAGAAATTATTTTAAATTGTATTATTATAATCGATATTATTCTCAACTCTTGTTTATTGTATATATATACTTCACTTAGTTGTTTATTTTCTCTTTTTGTTTTCAGTTCTCTATGCCTCTATGGTATTAGAATATATAATTATTGCAGGTCAAACTCCTTACATTGTGTATAAAACAGTTTATAAATAAATAAAAAAAAAAAATAAACGTAAATAAATTACGTTTAATCAAGTTGACGTAATTAAAAGTAACATAGTTTTATCATCAGAGATATTTCCCATGATAGCCTGCTTCTTTTTGTTGTCATCGACCGGTTTCAGGCGTTCACCCATCCAGTGTATCAACTAAATTTGCTCTGTGCAAATCTATGTTATCACACTGTTTGACGAAAAGCTTCCTGATGATGGGCGAACGCCTGAAACCGGTCGATGACCACAAAAATAAACAGGCTATCACGGAAAATATCTCTGATGCTTTCCAGCTCTGCTATCATCTCTACCTCTTTCCACAACAATCATAGTTTTAGATTTGATTTTAGTCACAAATTACGTATATAATTTTGCATTACATTTAAAATGCATTTTTTTATTTTCTCTTACTAATAATAAGAATAATAATAATAGGAGGAACGTTGTGATCGTGCCAGATTTTCGATATTGAGTTTTCGCCGGAAATACTTGTTTTGAGGTCCCCTGAGGCAAAAAAGTGGTTTTTAGAAAATGATCTGTATGTATGTATGTATGTGTGTTTTATTTTTTCTTTTTTTGCTTCCCTTTGGTAGTAACCCTACCATTGGGGAGTTTCTTTTCTACATGCACCATAACTTCGGTACTACATGTAATAAAGTACATTAATATAAACTTTAACTACTTAAATAAATATGTACACAGATTAACAAAAGAAAATTAAATAATTTCAGATGACTAATTCCAACTAAAAAAGTAATAGTATGTGAGTAAATGTGAGTAAAACAGTTATAATGTATGTGAGTAATGTAAGTAAAACAGTTATAATATATGTGAGTAATGATTTTATAAACAATATGAAGAAATGGACAATGACAATATGTGCAGATAAGAAGAAAAGTTTATAAATTATTTAATTGTAAATAAATTGATGTTATTTACAAATTTACTAAATATTTTTATGTTATTTTTTTTTTGTATAAATTTGCTTCTTGGGATCGGCCAACTATCCCCTTGTAGCATAATATGCCGGACTAATAATTGGGCTCTACTTCTCTGCAGTAATGGACAGTCAAATATAAGATGATGTAAATCCTGGATATAGTGTCCTGGCAAGGACAATAGGGTGCTAGAGCCAGGTGTAACCTATGTAAATATTTCATATTGGGACCATGCCCAGAGAAAATTTGTGTAAGGCATGAGTGGAGTGGCAATCTTAACTTTATTCTGCTTTGAAAATGTGGAAAAAATTGATCCCAATCTGCTACATTTTTTTCAAGCAAGATACTTGCGTATAATGGAGTTGATGAGAGAAATTAGGTTTGATTAATTTTATTTATTTATTAACAAGCTTATAGGTGCAACACCTTTAGCCCGGAGTTGCTACAAATGAAAAAAGAACTTAAAGTACACATTCCATGAATTAAGGTAATAAAATACAAATAATAACATAATACATAATAATACATAAAAAAAAATATATATATATAATTGAGGTGATGAAAAACTAAGGAAGAAAAAACAAAAATAACCAGACCGGTACATAAACAAAAAAGGATAACCCGAATGACATCATTCGTTTATCAAAAAACTTTTAATTTTTAAAGCCTCAGAAACATAGTTATAAACATCACAAATTTGTAATTTAGACCCAATTGATAACAAAGTCTGGTACAGATGTTGGGGAGGTGACAAGGAATCAATATACTTTGCTAAGTAATATGTACGAAAAACTTGGTAAACGGGGCAGTCAAATAGAAAATGGATTAAAGAATCGGGGGCCAAGTCATGGCACTGACTGCAGATACTATTACTGTCAAAAACATATTTAATGCCATTACAGTACAGAGTTGCAATTTTAAGGTTTGCTAATCTTAACTGAAGTAAAATCCTTAATAAATTAATTGAACAACTCCAATCTAAATAATTCTCTGTTAGGCCTAAGGCGCTTAAATTTCTGTACTGTGCATTAAATCTGCAAGAATCTACAACATAATGGATATCTTCACTTAAACACATATTTTTAAATCGTAATATTAGATTCTTGAGCTCTCGTTTAATGACCCGTTGGTCCAAGGATCGTAAAATTTCTGCCGAACCTATAGGTGTTAAGAAGCTATTCAATTTAGATATCCAGTTATATTTACAAAAAGCACCATGTAAATGTTTTTGGTAAAGAACATCAAAGCAGATTCTGGGCAGTCTTCCTGAAGGCATTTTCAGAATTTTTAATAAAAAATTCAACATTAATTTAAAAACGGCAACTTTCAATGGGTTTGATTAATTAGACGAGATATGAAGACACTGTTGGAATATAGCTATAACTTTACACAAACTGCACTGGACTTGTAATGATTTTATAGAATAAAAGGTAAGAGTAGAGATATGACACGATGGTTGAATCTGATAGATAGATATATAACTCTTTAGGTAGATTCTCACTAGCTTATATACAGGTTCTCCCACTCTGGCCTGCTTAAGTCAGAGACTACCAGAGAGAGTCTGTTTTCCTTCGGTCGGGCTTGTGTTTTCTCTCTCTTGCCGTTACATAGCGATTTTGGATACCGGGAATAAAGGATAGTTAGATCATTATCCTTAGCAGCGTATGTATGTGTGTATGTCTGGGTCTTTGTCTGTGAACATAATATCTCAAAAACGAAGTAGGTGAAAGTAAAAAATTGATTTCAAACATGGTTTTCGTTAAAACGATGACTTTTCAAAACATCAACACTTTGTTAACTATACACACTCTATAATGATTACAGTTACTATAATAGATTCTTTTTTTTTAATTAAATTTTTTAGAATGACATAGATGAGTAGAAAATTATGAAAATGATAAGTCACTGTATTGACAATAATATAATATAAAACTTAACGAATCTTACATTGAAATCTCTTTCACCAGTATATATGTACGTACAAATGGGAACCCTTGCGTTCATTCCAGTGACTCTCCAGTTGATAGCAAATGAGATTAAGGTTTGATCAGCCAATCAATATCATATAGACATAATACCATCATATCATATCAACACAACCATAGATCATTAGCATATTAAGAGTCTTCTTATTTGGTTTATATAAAATCTCTTTATATAAAACCGTTAAATAATTTGATGAAGGTGAAAAAGGTGTGTGTGTATCATGATGGAGAAATGTTTCAAATTTACGAAATTGAGTTATCACCGGATATACATGTTTTTACGTCAAAAACATGTTTGTTTTTTTTGTGGAAACTCAATTTCGAAAATTCAGTACTTCTATTGACTAGGAGTTCGAGAAAGTAATAAAGACAAGCGCAATTTATTCCATAAAAGGGAAAGTGTTTGCCTAAAGTTAAACTTTGCAGTTTTCGATGGTACTTTAATACAAGTTGTTGACTTTAATGTCAATCCCGTAAGAAAAAAAAAAAAAAAAAAGAAAGAAACTAAAAATGTAATGAAACAAACCAAATTGCTGGCAATATACGTATTGCACTTTAATTATTGTACCAAGATCAAAACAAGTAGGAATGCAACAGCAGGATATCCTGTTCGGACATGAAACTCTCAACAGACAGCAAATTTTAACTCATCCTTCTTTTTCCCCCCCTATCGTTGCCCTCTCCTCAAGACTATAGACAATTAATTCATTGAGTTGGTATATTAGTATGCGTCGCAGTGAGTATAAACAAGAATAGCCTTCCAAAAGTTGTAGACGTCTAGGTATTTCTGGAAGAAACTTCAGAAAAGTTAAATCTTTATTCCAAATAAAGCTGCATTCCATATTCAGATTTGTCTTTGATATAATAATTAAAAACTATTTTAAAATTTGTTTCTGCTATGTAACCTATATAATACTCGTATATCAAACCTTTATTGGAAAACAATATTTATAACCAATAATTAATCAAATATTATTCCTATTATTTCATCATTGAAAAATATAATCAGCTGATCATCAGTCATGAGTGCTAATTATTCATGTATAAATTTCAATTATTATTTAATTAAATTATTGCTATAATTTTATTTTTCAATAAAATTTTATACAAGCAACATTTTATTTGAATAAATTATTTCCGCTTTTTTTACCCCGCATTTTCCGATTACTTGCTCTTTATATTGTTCACATTTGTATTACTCGACTGACCCCTATAGGTTAGATTAGATTAAATTGACAACAGTGGAAGGCGGGCTCATTCTACTGCGACACTAAAATTATCGCACATCCCTCAGCTTCGCCCTCGTAATCAGGTCTACCAAAGCTGAGAGTGGCTCCGTCATGAAGCTCCTGGCTTTGCGGTTGCTCGTCTCCAGCAGAAAGAAACCTTGTCCTCGTTAGGCCAGCACACTCACAAGGGATATGTACAGGGGGTTCCTCCTCGAACCCTGCAGAATCGGCATAACGCGTCATCCGCAAGTAAAAAGTGGTGCATGCGCCTATTCAGCCTACAATTGCCTGCTAATAGACCCACACTATTAGCCTTATGTCCCTTCGGCTATGGCTCATCTGCGCGAGATGGCAAGTAGCGGGTGACAAGCAAAATGAACAGGAACACAAACAAATGAAAACGAGACTTACCCTTTGATGACGGTGAGTGATGAATTGAAGAAGGATTGATGAGACGAATGGCGGACTGAGAAAAGAAGAGGTGGCATATGTGTGTGTGTGTGTGTGTGTGTGGTGTGCGTTTGTGGCGAAGAAAGGAACTCAGGAGAGCGTAGAAGGATTGGACTGCTTCTTCAGAAGCGAAAGATGCCGTTGTTGAAGCGGCAGGTGATGACGAGTCTACTAACGTGCAGATGAGATAGCCTCATGAAGATGATGGCGCGTAGAGATGAGTCTTGGTAATCACCGAAGAGTCAAAGTTAATAATTAACACGGCAAATAGGCCCGTATAAGGCGACAAAAATTTAAAGGAGATATTAATAGTATACCACAGACTAAGAAGAAGCTGTAAAACTGAGATTAGCTAGTCGGGCGACAGAAGAAGAGAACGGCACCAACACTATGGTTCAGGCGAGATATAGACAACAAGTGAAGAAATTTTAGAGGAATAAAGAACGTTTGAAGGTTGTGGGAAACTAAATAACGCGAGAACTCCGAAAGATAAAAGTGCCGACAATCCCTCCACCAAGAGAGAAAGAGAGGGAAAAATACGGGGAAGCGTGAGAACGAGGCGGACGATGAAGAAAAGGAAATAATAATAATCTGGAAATGGCAAGGGATTAACAGTAGTGTGGTAATAAAAAGGCCAATAAAGGCGAAGCGGAGTTAAGCTGTCAAAGGTGCCGCGACCTAACAAGTAGGTCTCTGGTAAATTTAGGCAAATATCTCCTAATGAAGGTGATACTATAGCAATGTCTAAGACTTTTTACCCTTACGTTTTACTGGGTTCCATTTGCTTTCATAACATTGAGCTGGACAATTTCAGGAGTAATTGCAATCCTTTTTACATACGGACTCAGAAAACTGAGCATAAAATAAGATGATGTGAATTTCAGCCTGAGCTTTACAGAGAGTTTTGCTTAGAGAAATTTGGGTATAATGCCAGTGTTCTGAAATTCGTATTTTAAAGAGTTAATTAGGTTTGTGTTATTTATTTATATTTAGATTTTCGATTCGTTAGATCTGTATAAATTAAAATTAATGGAACTCCATTAAATCCCAATCTTAATATTCCAATCCTCAAAAGATAATAAGATTAGTTCAACTTGTTAAAAATGTTAAATTAAAGCTGTCTGATTTCTGAAGAGATCGCAATCCTTAAAGTCACACAATAATTAAAAATAGACCCAGTTAATTTAGAAATTGTCTTTTAATCTATCTTCCTTCGATGCATTAAATACTTTTTTTTGGTCTTCTTCAGAAACCATTGAATAAATTGTGGATAAATCCAATCCACATAAGATAGATGATACAAAGACAAATTAAATTAAGTCTTTTTATATTAATGTTTCAACATAGGAAGTTATTGGGATTTCTATAAGTACTAAAGTAATCATAAGAAGATTAACAATGTTTATGTCTCTCTCATAAAGGATTTCATTGATAAGTTCAATCAAAGCTTCATTGATTCAATCAAAAGGATTTCATTGATAAGTTCATGGCCTTGGTAGTGGGGGAAAATAAACAAAACGTGGACGCGTATGAAACACGCCTTTTTCATTCGTAACTATCTCACATTTAGCTGACAAATTTTTTATTAAATTAAAATTATTGTTAACTAGCAAGAGTTTATGATAAGGAGTTTCTAATCCTATTCAGTCTATCGATTGGTTTTAAGAAATTATCACTATTAATGTGTTAAATATTTGCATTGATGGAAATCCTTTCTTAGAGCTCAAATGTCAAAAAAAAAGAAAAACTTTTTTGAGTGTTTTCAAATTAAAAAAAAAAAATTAATTAAAATAAAGATCGCGCAGACCATTTTTTTCATGTTGAATTTGAATATTTTTGAATGGATCGGCTTCTAATTTCATCTGTTATATTAAGGAATTGTTGATTTGAGTAAACAATTTTCCCCTATCGTATTATTCGGATCGTTAAAGATGTTGGTGAGATTTATTAAGAAAAATGAAGCATTGGAGATTTTTTGAAGTGCAAACATCCAGAAATATTGGGAACCGGAAACCTTTAGGGGGCGGATTTCAGTTACTTGAATACCATATATTGTGAACAAATTGGATATAGCAGCAGTATGGAAAGTCTTCTGTGTTTATATGTTCCTTTTTGAGAATCTTTCCGAATGGCCAAGCAAATAATTTCATTTTTATATTTATATTAGGGCGGCTCCGCTTCCTTGTCGCTGCATACAGCCCAACACCCCACTTTAGACAACATGTTTAGAAATTGTTACCATAGTTACTACAAATGGTACTTTAAATTTTCTAAAGCTGGTGTGAAATATGGATTAATCCTCACATGTATATCATCATAAAGATCTTATCCGAAGCTGGTAGCCCTCCTCTAGGGGTTGAGGGTTGGAAAAAAGGCATATTAATGCACCTATTAAGTACCGTTATTTAGGAAACTGTAAACAAAAGTTACGAATCTAAACCTTCCTGGTAGTTCTCATGTTTATAAATAAAAGGAAAAGAAGTTCGAGCTTCATTCATTCTATTTTGTGGTGTTTTCTCCAAACACACACACATATATATATATATATATATATATAAATTGTTAAATTGTATATCTATATTGTGTAAATTGTATTTATTATACTGCAACACTACTCCAGCAAAGCTTGACGGCCTCTTGGAGGTCCGCTTTTAACAAAAGTTTTTAATTTTTTTATTTAAGATTTTTGCAACTGCACAGTAATACATATGCAAAAATCTGGTGTGAAACACTCACACAACTGTCTCTTACTCCAGTTCTCAAATGATAATTGACAAATTTTATAGTTTGTGTACCAAATTTAATGAAATTCGTCGAAAACTGAAAAAACTGTTCAGTAAAAGCGCACTTCCGGTTTACTAATTTTCTTGAAACTTGGAATTTCAGCCATCCATTTATTTCTAACTAATTATGTTTGGATGCTAGAATTGTATAATCAACTAGGATAGCACTTTAGATGAAAATCTAACCTGCCCCTCCCCTAAAAGTGCCCTTAAAAGAATTTTTCCAGAGAAATGTTTTAGAT